>OOFG01071771.1:0-22719 GCA_900323295.1 Molva molva
GTTGGCCGGCTGCTGTTTTGTCCACTGGTTTATATAGCCAACACATCCATCCTACTCTGCATCTCCTACTGTGCTGTACCTGCCACCGAGTATGGTGATTGCTGCCTCATCCTCAGTCTTATTATCTTAATCTATTCATTTAGCCGACTTCTAACTGATCTTATTGATGATATTATTTGTGTTTTGTGGGTTGCTTTGCATGTTTGTTTTGGTTTAATTAGTTTTCTTAGTTATTTTGGTTTGGCTTAATTGCTTTACTTGCTTATTTGGATTTATCAGTTTGGATAAATCTCCATTACTTTTGATTTAATTTCTTTGTTAGTTTTCTTTTGTTTGCATTTATTGGGGTTGTTTAAGTTGTGGGTTGAAGTGATTTAACCCCGATTTAAACCCCATTTAGTTATTTGCCCTCCCCTTTTTGTGTATTTTGTGTTTGGTTTGTGTGTGTGTGTGTGTGCTCACTTTAGTGTGGTTGTGTGAACATATTTTATTGAAAAGTCATGTTTAAAGATTATATATATTGTTAATTAAAAAGGAATTGAATTTGTATGCTGGACCCAGTCTCAAGCTTTCATTAGTAACGAACTTGTGTGCTTTAACTTAGGTTAATCTAACTCTCCAGGTGAAATTCCTGGGGTGGCGTTGTTGGCAACTTGTCACTAGTTCTTTAACTAAACTTTATCTTATGGAGCCCTCGACCGTCGAATGCCACATTCGCATAACTACTTAGAGGCAATATGTAAATTGAATGATACAATGGCCATGGCTGGCTCCGCCCACTTTGTTCCTAAAAAAATTATCAAATATCCGAGCCATCAGACACTTTGCGAGCACGGAAGCAATGACGCATGGGGGTTCCCTTTAAAGTGTATTAAGTGAAACCCCCATTTCAGCTCGCATTCGATCACTATGAGATTAAAATAAATGCATTTTAGGCTGAGTGTTCTAAGAATGAGGGGGCGTGTTACGGCCCACGACCACGCCAACTTTGTAATACTTTTGTAGTACCGTCGTTGTGTGTGAGCGTTAAAATGAGCGATGTTGTATTTATAATGTGCCATACACCGTGGCGATGTACTATAAGTGTCCGAGAAGCTTAATCTTCTCTCGGACTTTGACATCCAAATAAACCGCTGCTTAGACGGAGCTCCGCACATCCACACACGCAGTGGCGTTATGCTATAGGTGTCCGGCGCATTATCCTTATCTAAAAAAATAAAAGAATTGCCTCCAATCAAAAAAAAATGTAAAAGCAGAAAGGGAGGCACTTAATTCAGACTAAGCATTTGAAGAACCATTTACCTCTTGACGGTCACACAATATGAAAAGATATCGCAATCATTTAAAAGGACGGTTGGTGTTTTTATGTCTTAGCCATTTGCTTTTATTTAATAATTGCATATTGCTGTTGAATTTAACACAGACATGCTTCATTAACTCAGAAGATCACAGTGATGTCTGCTTTTTGCTATTGTGTTGTAATGCAGTGTAGACAATACCAAACTAAAGCTGTTTTACCTCACAATAATAATATATCATGGATACAAATAAAAGCAGACAATGTTCTCTATGATATGAATATGAGTTGATGACTCTTAGTATGAGTTTGCTCAATAGTAATGTGTGGGTAATAGTACCCGTTTTGGGTGTGCTTGTGCGCTACAAGTTGTCTTGCCATGGGACAGTTCCCTCTGCAGAGAAGTAGGCTGCAGACCAGATGCACTGGTCCTGGATCCGGAGCAAATGTGTGACCTACACATTTGCTTCGGATCCCCAAGGGAATGATTCCGGCAAGGGAGCCTTGCCAAAAGCAAAACCACGGCAAACAACAATTTCAGCTGCTGTTAATTTGAGTTTGATTAGCAATTTAATCTGTAAAATGTCTGCACTCCTTTGGTCTCTTTATTTGCATATCAGATGGACTGCCTAATGCACCAGAAATGTTTATGTTTATTTATTTCTAATTCCTTAGGAAATGATTCCTCCAGAAAAACACCAAACTAGGAGGACAACCTTCCAATCCAAAACCAAATCTAATGTTAATCATACTTATTCCAGAGTGCACCACACTCTGACCTGCACCAGAGCAGCCGTGTGTCCCCAGACCTGCACCAGAGCAGCCGTGTGTCCCCAGACCTGCACCAGAGCAGCCGTGTGTCCCCAGACCTGCACCAGAGCAGCCGCGTGTCCCCAGACCTGCACCAGAGCAGCCGCGTGTCCCCAGACCTGCACCAGAGCAGCCGTGTGTCCCCAGACCTGCACCAGAAAAAGATTGTTTCTTCTGAGACACATCAACTGTTAAGGAGACCACAAACCATTATTTTATTGTATTTAAAGGAGACTGGGATCTGCTGTCTGCTGCACATCATTTTATAGGATCAATGTTAAACTGCTCATCCACAAACACATTTTTCCTAGCATTCAAATGAAAGTAATTTTCAAAACTGTCCAGGGATTAAAATCCATGTCAAAGAAGAGATGGGGGTTAAATCAAATCTGCTGCCATTAGCTGATCTCCAATCCCTTGAAAACCTGGAGGAGCGGCTGAGAAATAACCCCAACCTCAAAAATCTACTTGTAAAATCTAAATTCTTCTCCTGGAAAAACTATTTGGCATAAATGAAAGATATTTTCTTGTTACAAACTATTTTGTTGGGTCTGTTGCTTTCTTTCTATGTATGGGTTTTATGTTCATAATAGCAATCATCTAAAAATATCAGAAATAAGTTTAAATTTAAATCAAAATATTGTCATTTAAGTTTTTGTAAACTTTCCTGGTATTGGGTTTGAATTGGACATGGTTATGCTCGGACATTTATTCCACGAAGCAATCATAAAAAATCCAAGTCAGTTGTCCAACCCAAACAGGTGCAACACAACCTCTGCTCTTAAGTATTAAGTATTAAACCACTGCTGATCAACTAACAAAGAAATGTCCATTCACAGAAAAACGCTTAAAGGTGGGGCAGACACTCGAGAGTGTGTATGGAGAGTCATGTGTACAACATTACAAACTCCCTGGCAAAGAATGTGAACATGCAAGGAGTAAATGGGAAGATGGGTTTCCTGGGCCTGCAGATGAGTTGTTGGTAAGTTGGTATGTTGGTATGTTGTGACTGCTAAGTTTGTCTTGTGATCCAACAAAAACAATCCTACAATGTCACCAACGTTCCATCATCGCTCATATAAAATATAAACACTAGAGCGATTATAGAACGCATTGTCGATGTACGGTCATTTGATCCCAGGACACGGAGGAAGAGAATCATCTAGTCACTTTACTTGGTCAGTATAGCTCTAAATATAAACTAGTTGCTTTACTCAAGCCTTTTTCACACATGGTTCCCGGTAAATTACTGGGATTACCTTTCAGGCCCCGCTAGTGATTTTCCCTATTCACACATGCAGCTTTGTTTAGGAACATTTCCGTCATGCGCCCTTTCACACATGGCATAGCAATGCCGGTATAGAAGGGCCAAGGGGGACAGTCCAGCAGATATCGGTAATGCAACACTTATGGATGCCAGTCGCCATAAAACTTGTGGACTGAGATAAGCTCCCGTATTTTGGAATCTGTCCAGCTTCCAGCTATTCTTGGAAAAAAAGGAGCTGGTTTACAATTAAAAGAAGCTGTACTGATTTTGTTATTGAATCACCAGAAAAGCAGTGGCGCGTTTAGATAAAGAATCGCAGATTAAAAAACGTCCTCAGCTGAGTCTTGTGATTGGGTTGCTCGCTCCACACGAAAGAGTCTTACGTCAGACGACGTCACCCTTATGTCGGGCTCTCCTGGCAATGGGACTGCTTTCATTCACCACAAAGCCGTACCGGCAGTGATCCGGAAATGTTACTAGGTCTTTTGCAGGCAAATTGCCGGTGCAGATTTATGTTAGAGACTGCGTGAAAGGGGCTGTAGTTAGTCTTAATTAAAAGTAGCCTACACTTCTGTTTTCTGCTGTTATCTAAAACAAGGTAGCCTTAATTTATTCGAGGTCTTATTGTCTTTAGGGCAAACTACTCACATCTCAGAGGTAGCGATGATTGATCATGTCTGGTCTAAAAAATAAGCACATTGGCCAGTGCTTTCATGTTCCCCGATGCACAGTAAAATATAATTTTCTTAGCCATTTCAGTTCAAAGTAATGCAGATAGTCCCAAGTTGTGAAGTTTATTATTGTATACTTTCTAAAAGTGAATCAGACACTACAAGCCTCCACCGCCACTCAGAAAAGGGAAACTAAAATATTTCACTACCTATCAAACCTACCTCACGGTTCTCACTTTGACTATGTGTTATTTATGACTAAGTTCACTATGTGAAGGAATGGACAGAGCAGCCTGCTCCTTTCTTTCTTAGAAATGTCTTGTGAATAGCAGTTGAAATATTCACCAAAATATTGACCATGGTCATTATTTTAGATAAAGCTGCATATCCTACATGGAGCATGATACTGCTCTGAGTCCGTGTTTAACAGTATGGTACACATACGAGGCTTCACTTGCCACGATTTTGTCATTTTGCGCAGTACATGTCACGAAGAGTGCACCGATATCGCTAGCCCCTTTAGCTATTGTGGCCTTGTTGTGCATTTCTGCGGAAGCATGCTTAGTAAGGTCATTCTCCCCTCCATGGCCAATTGAGAATTCCCGACGGCCCATGTATTTTTCGCTTCCCATTGTTTATTGTAGCTACAGTCTTTTCTTTTTCACAGGTTTATCCATATTTGCTGAAGCCAAACCAACTGAACACCAGAAATTACCTGGAATTGGCGCAATTACGCTATACGTACGTACAGCTTAATTGCGCCAATTCTAGTTGTACGTACAACTGACGCGCATGAGGGGGCCTGTGATTGGATGACAGGGGATCTCACCCGTGGCGTGACCTGCTAGAGTAGCAGTCAATATACGGGACTAGGGAGGTCCCGCGCCGGAGAAACCCATTTAGCCCAAAATGCGGGACGTCCCGGCTAATTCGGGACAGTTGGCAACCCTAATGTAGAGTGGTCGTGTATCCCTCAGCACAGCAGTCTCTGAAGCTCAAACATTCTGCTCAGAAGCTAAGCCTTATATACTATTTCCTAGGCTTCAGTGAATTATATTCCTTAGGTCATCATACTCAAAATTTAAACTTCACCATACACTGTTCAACATGTTTTTAATTACTTTATGTACCTACATCTGTTCTTAAAACTGAGAACAAAACTTTGCTTCCGGTGTCCAAACTATGAGAAATTATGCCTGTTGGCCATCAACTGTTATTTAAGGTTAAATAGTTCCATGCATCTTAGAATGTATTGCTTCCCGCAGATATGCTCTTTCAACCATACATATATTATTAAGAGATGACTTGGTTTATCAACAGAAATGCAACTTTACCTCTAGAAATGTAATTATAACTCTTGAAATGTAACTATACCTCTAGAAATGTAATTATAACTCTAGAAATGGGACTATAACTACTGCTTGTAACTATATGAAGATTTGGCCAAAAGGACGAAAGAAGAGGGATTTCATTGGCCGACCACGCATTGGGCTTTTGTACCCTTGGTACCTTCCCCCTTAACTCCCAAAAAAACCCAAGTAAATCCTAACTGTCAATCAAAATGAGCGTGAAATCTGAACGACCAAAATTTCCCTTACCACCCCTTTAACTTGAACATTACAATTGCATCGTACTGAATGGAACACTAAACCAACACTAAATAATGCAGAGTAAGCAGTCAAGAGTTCCCCCGTGTTGGCTCTTGGTAGGTTTGTTGAGGTTCCAGTAGTTGGCTTTGATAGGTCACATTAAAAGGAAACACCAATGTTTTATTGCTTTTATTTAGTAAAAAACGTACCCATAGGGTTTTATACAAAATATGCTATGTCCAAATCACCATGTTTACATACTTTATCTCAATCCCTGGGTTTTGTTGAACAAAAATATCAGATCAAAACCCACTGAGAAATGTTTCTTGGACAAACTAGATTTACACAAAATATTTTCATTAAAAGTGCATTGCCTGATAAGAGCATAATTAAGCAATAATATGAGCAAGAACTGTTGAAGCATATCAGGTGATGTATTGTTGGTCATTGAAAGAATCCCACACATACTGTGCCTTCTGGAAGGCAGTAGAGCAAAATACATTAATCAAAAAGTGCTATAGCATATAAATCAAACTTCACTTAAAAATAAACAGCAACCATGAGTGTTCTGACATTATGTCCGATCATAGCAAAACAATTAACAGAAATAAAAGTCATTTATAAATGGCAACAATTTAGCCTCCTCATTGTGAACGGAAAGGAAAGGGACGGTTTTGCTGAACATCCATTTTGAAAAGCAAAAAAAAAAAAAAAACACTTGTTTTAGCTGTACATGTTGTGTTATCATCATTCTTATAATATATTGTGGTGATAGCATGTTTTCAATAGTTAAACCACCAAAAAGATCCAAGGCGTGTCAATGCCCAGAAACACCATCAAATCCATTGTTTACTTATTACTGGGCCAGTTTAGCTGCTGTATCGGAAAAAAATGTGGCTTGTAATGGCTTTGTTCTTGTGATTCAGCAGACTTGGAGCATTTGTGTGTTGCCATTGTACTCTTCATCAACCTATGACCAAAAATGAAAAGGATAGAGAATATATTAGCATGCAAACATCTTATCATGAATTCAAGATGATCAATTAATGGCCTCATACTTACTTCAGTGTATACTGGTGGTGGATGGAACGGGAATGCTGGTGTAGTGATAAACAATGGGCTGTCATCCCCGTCAAAGTCATCAAGCAATGGTGTGAGAGGCTGCTCCAAGTCACAATAACTGGGTGGTACTGATGGCATTCTCAAGGACACCCAACTCAGGGATGCATTGCTTACTGATCCATCCTGACTGCTCATGCTGTTGGTGCGACTACCTAGGCCAGCTGTTCCAATGACCAAGGGCAGCTCTAGGATCAACTTGTCACTGCCTGGAATGTGGACATAGATCTAGAGGAAAACAAATGTATACTTGTCAGTGCTTCCCTTTTTGTTCAGTTGCTTATAATAGATTGATTTTTTACTTAATATATAATATACAGTGCACACTGCTAACCTATGTAGATGACTAACCTAAGCCTGTACATGTCAAGACAATGCATCTCGCTCCACTTGCTACTGTGGGAGGTTACTGGCACATCACAAACACAACTCTCATCCGTCCCCAAGTCCTAAGCCACCCTCTTTTGTCCTCTAATAAACAATGCCAATAGTTATCATAAATTTTGATTGCTCTCAGCCTCACCCGTGAGTCTCTTTGGATAAATGCAAGGCTAACTGCCTAAATGCAAATACAAGAACATCAAAAACCTCACCATCAGGGCGTACTCCACACGGATGATGTTACAGCCCAGGATGGATGGCTTGATCTTGGGTACTCTGATGGACTTCCCTTGCCAGGCATCACACATGCCAGAAATAACGTGGTTACCCCGAACTGAGGACAGCTTCTTGTGAATAACTTTGGTCCGACCGTCGGCCTGGTAGATGTGTTTGGCAAAAATGGCTGCTTTGGGAACAACAATGCGGGAGCAGGTATTCTCAAACTTGGCATTGATGCAGATATCCTCTCCCTCGCAGAAGCCTCTCCTGTCGATTTTGGCACTGACTGACACCTGGCCATCTGGAATGAACAGGCAGGTCACTTTCTTCTCTTTTGTACCACCTGTTGGAGACTGAAAAAAAGAGCTGGCTTAAGAAATATCAGTGTTCCTCTCATGAATCCACAAATATTTCTGGATTCATGTCTTTTGTAATTATGGTTATGATTGTCAGCTATTGTAACTTATCATTTCTGAAAAGTTCTGAAAAATCAGGACTTTAAGACTGAGGATAGTTTTAATTTCACTAAACTGACCTCTTGATTTAAATTGCATCCTAGAGATGTGGATGTCTTTTTATAAAGATGTTGCACTGGCTTTTGGTTAAACCTAGTTCAACTCAAATATGTTCAACTAAGTATATGTTGGCTCAAAGGAAAGTTGGTAAAATGTGTACATCCCTGACAGTTTCCAATTGAATGGGATAACTTTATTGGGTAGGTTGCCAATATTGCAAACATTCAGTTTGGATTGTGTCTATGGCGTTGGGACAGCCACCATTAGCTTGCTGCTGCTTCTTTCATTCAACGATAGGGTTTTTCACCCTGACCACCAGATGGCTCTAAACTCTCTCTTGTGAATAAAAACAAAAAATTCTGAAACTTGGTATCTGGGCCTTATTTCACATGCTCAATCTTTTAGCCTCAAGGACCCATAAGGCCCGTTGAGATAAGATTTAGCTGTACTTTGCTGAAAACCGACCCGTAAAACCAAATGACCCAAAATTGGTCCACATACTCAATAATACTGCCTGACCTTATGGTATTATTTTCATTTTGATTCTGTTAAAAATTGCAGAGTTATGGCCGATTACAGCCTTTTTTTTATCAATCACAAGTCCCCTTCAGAGAACCCCAGAGATCTATAACTGCTGGGCCCATCAAGGACATCCCCCTTAGGTAATGTGAAAGGTTTTGCCATTCCGAAGGTGAACAACTCAAGAGTTGTCAAAGTTGGTACACGTATAGAAACTGCTCGTAAGCAGGCCTCCAAAAGTAAAGTCCCTCTTTGGCGACAGGGGGCGCTATAACTCGCAATCAAATAAAAACGATCAGCCGCATTATTCGATCACAAATCCGCTTTAAAGCCGCACAGGCAAGCCGCTCATTAGCCTATATTGCGCACACGACGAGTTGGCTCACGCAACCACACGCATTTCCTTCAGAAAATGCCCATTTGGCGACATGTCTAGTTTTTCACTGTTTTTTAGAACACTTATTGAAAAGCACTTCCATAGACTGCCATCGCAGTTTAAGATATAGGCGTGTCACACCTTATTTTGATGAATAATAACTCACCAACAGATCTGGTGTGCATACATCTAGGGGTTCCTCCACTTCAAAGGCTCTCTTGCACTCGATGGCAGGCTGGCCTGTCCTCTCCATTGAGGCTTTAACATAGTACTGGACAGAGCCAAACTTCCCCTTGTAGGATGACACCAGTTGCCTGTGAGAATAAGAGGAATCAACAATTAGAACAATCTTTCAAACGTGTTGGGTATGATACTATTCAATGTTTAATTAACTGAAGGGACACAACATACCCTTCCTGGGGGAGCTCAAATCCAAATCTGTATTCATATTTATTGCCCGGCCTCAATATTACTGATCCATCAGCATCTGTTAAAGAAAATATCAATGATGTTAAAATCAGATCTCTGACATATGAAAACATTTAAGCTCTGTCGTTATCTAGGTAGTCCTACGGCGTATAACTAGCCCACTTTCATCCCTCACAACGTTCATCCCAAGCATTTCAGTAGCAAACTATTAACACTGTAACAAAGTTATCTAGAGCGTTGAGACAATCAGTGGCCCATGTCCCTGTGGGTCTTGCGTGTATTGTTTGCTTGATGTTTGACAAGCCTGAATCACTCCGAGGGGTAAAACATAAAACATACAACATGAGACGGATTCTGACTTGTAAAAACGACTTGTACAGATCACGTAAACCGAGAACGTTTGACATGTCTGAACGGATTGCATAATCCTATTTTTATGACTTAAACTATGACATTCCAACCGATTCAATATGTTTTGACCAAACTATTTTTTACTTATTATAACTATTTTAACTGTCAACATTGGCGACCACTGCATTTATGAAAATTAGAATGTCAACAATGAACAGGGGCGGACATTTTGAGGATGAAAAGTTACAATAAAAAAGACCTGCTGAGTTAAGGACAAACACAATCACCTTCACTTGCTGCCGACATGCCACCCTGAACGTATAATAATACGGACTATTGGGTCATACATTGGGCGAACTATGTAAAACTAACTATGCACGGCACAAACATGCATCGAACTAAAAGTGGTTTAAAAGGTTTCACTTTAAGTTCGATGCATTTAACCGCAGGCAGAAGTATTTTGAGACCCATATGGTTCCTAAACTAATAATATCTCTTACCGATTGGCTGGTCGTCCAGACAAACAACCTGTTCGTATTTGAGGTACTCCGTCTCCTGTCTGCAGCGTTGTTTGCCTTTGGTGTACTGCACTTTAGCGCAGCCAACACCGAGGACCCGCATAGACAAGACCCGAGTCTGCTGGGTTACTTCCACAATAATCTTCCCGGCTACTTTGTCTCCGCTGCAATAAAAAGTTTTGCTTGGCTCGTTGAAAATAACATCCAACGTTTTCACAGCCTTCGTCATAGCAACCATGATTGACTAGGCATATATTCTCCTATAACTGTTGAAATATCAAGTGAAAAAAACTTCAATAAAAAATGTTTTGCAGTGACTATGATTAACGAAAAGCTCGATTTAGATAATCTTGGCTCTGTAACCAATTTTAACGCAGTTTGAAATAAGGAGCAGATAAGATGAATGCTTCCAGAAAAGGACACAAACCAAAGACTGTAGACGGGGTTGTTATTCCCAGCACTTGTACACATCAAAAACAAGCGCAGCATGGTTCAGCGCATGCACATGGATGCCATTGGTCGAAAAAAGTTGTTTGTGTCAGCCTCAGCCAATCGACTTTTAAACAGGGCGCGTGGACAATGCATGGCAGAGAGCACCAAGCATGTGCTTGGCTGATGTCCCCCTGCAAAAGAACACAGCAGGAGCAGCATGCGTTAACCTATTTCCGAAATATTAAATTATTTATTTCACGGTTTATTTGTAAATAAATAAATATGGCAATTAAATAAATAAATATGGCTAAGAAATAAATCCTGAAATAAATAAATGAGGCAATACATATAGAAATAAAAGTTAATATAAATATATAAATTAGTGAATATAGTTAAATAAATGAATAAATAAAAAGGATAGGCAAATGAAGGTCCTTTTACATCAGGCACCTAACGATTAAAGGGCATGAAAAAGCGAGAAATACTGAGAGAAAAATCGAACCAACAAAATCACATCAACCATTCACCATCAGTTACATCATCGACGCGAATATGCGGCATTTTCCAATAAGAATCGCGGCAGTGAGAAAGACAGATGGATTCAACCCTCAACCTCATATAGCCAGTGAATAAGAGCGTGTGCTCCGTACTTTCATCAAATTATCCTATGTATTTAGAGGATTAAATTATAATAGCGTTAGATTTTTATTCCAAGTGTAAAATAGTGCATCGAAGGGCATGCTCATGGATGAGGGGGATTATGATATGTTTTACTGCAGGTCTAAGTGAACAAAAAACAGTCGGTTTGCGGCTGCAGATGTTGAAATGGCTGAAAACAAATGCCCCACCCCCAAAGTTCCTGTACTTTTGGAAAGTACTACCCTCAGTGTCACCCTGCTGATGTCTTCACCACGGCGGCAGGTAGCGGAATTGCAGCATTTCTTGGATTATTATTCGTGTTGATATTTCTTTAGACAGTGTCGTAAAGGAATCTGTTATTGTTTTTTATTCTGGCTTGATACATGCACCCTTTGTAGGGGTTAACTGGTGACTAGACTTGAATACTCCACTCACCCTCATTGTCAGGCTGTGTTCTGACTGGCACCCTGGCAACATTGAAACAACCCACTACAATACACTGCACTTTAACCACAAGTGCAATACAATGCAGTTGTTGCCTAACTGCAATTTTTGTCTTTGTGCTCTGTCCAATGACAATAAAGTTGAATGCAATCTAAAAAAATATATATATATAATTATAAAGCTGTGAGGAAGTTTAACAAGCGTCCCTGTTTTTATGCTGGCTCCACTTATAGATGAACTTACTGCAGGTGATCAGTCAGAACCACATAGATGTCTTTGATTCCAGTTTATTTATTTTCACCAACACCACAACCGCACTACTTCCCAACTGTCTGATGAATCCGGGGTTCTGGATAAAATAACAATACACGAGCATAAACATTTAAGTAACACAAAACATGTCAACAGTGCAAATATGAATCAACTATTTAAATAAGACATATGCATAAACAGTGCTCATATGAGTACGCTACTTAACTAATTCTGAGAGTGTCTGTGGATGAGGGCTGGTTTAAGCAGCCTCACCTGGCCGAGTCTAATTGGACTCTGGGGCTGGGTGAGGCTGCACACCTGTTGCACATTGAGTAATCAGTGTGCGCAGGTTAAACCAGCCATTGCCACACACACTCAGGGAGAGTACTACTAGATGGCAATATGGAACACCAGGCCATGTATCATTATCAACAAACCTTTACAATAAACCGGTCTTTCAACATCACCACCCTGCGTCCTTTGTCTGGAGGAGCCCAATAAAAGTCACCTAGGTGGCGTGTAGCACAGGCATTGCTACACTAATACATTTACATAAACAGCAGAGAAATGGGATAACAGGGCATCTGTGAAACATCAGCAAGGCAGCACTGCCCTCTATTGGCCGATACTTTATGTGCTGGCCATAATCACTGTGGTTAAGCTGCATGCCCGAGCGGGCACGGCCAAGAGGCGGCCGTTCGGTGGGCTACATTGTCTCAGTGACACAGAAAACTCAACTATGTTACCACAGTCACTGCTTATATATAGCCACACTATGAGCCGAACATGAATTTGGGCTCCATTAGTTTGGCAAACACAAACTATGCAGAATATTGCAGACTAGCACATGTTAAACATAGATTGGAGGAATTTAAATCTCTACAACAATGTCTGTGTAATGACTAAATAGTAAAAATAGATCTACTTTGGGGTGCTTTGAACTTTGTCTTCTTCAATTTCATGTACCTTATAACATATCGATAGATTTTTCCAATTGGGCCTTTTTCTCGTCTTACTGGGAAACTGATAACACAACTCTCATAACTGAATAAAATAAATAGCAGTGAAATGTCTATTTACCTGGTATAGCAGGTCTCAAAGACCTGCCATACCCCAACTGGCAAACCATGGTGGAGGGAACAACGTCCCCTATCAGGGTAAGTAGCTTGGCATGACTCCTGGAACTCCTGGTACCACTCAACATATGCCCTCAGGTGCACGTGGCTGTTCAACCGTAGCCAGCTTGCTGTCCTCTACAGCTGCCGAGAGACTGGGACATCCACTTGCTATGGGACATCCACTTGCTATGGGTGTACCGGACCGTAGTGGACGTGGTCTTTGGGCCACTGCCTGAACAGGGCCTTGGCATTGAGCGTGGGATTGATTCTTTGCACAGCTGCGGAGCACCTCAGATACAGTACACAACAGCACAACAAACCCCAACAACCACATGACATCACCCATATGAGAGAGCTAACGCCACAACACCACAGGATTTGGACTCCCCGAAAAGTAGCATACCAGAGATTTAGCCTGCTAGATATCTCGTGGACGTCAACTGTGAATAGTTCCCACAGAGTAATCACTGGAATGAGTGTGGATTTACCTGTGAACTGGGGCTACTGTTGTGATGGCCCATGTGCATACTTAAAATGATATCCTGTTAATGTAGATATATTACCATATTATCAGACAGGGACGTGCAGTTTTCCATAGGGGCAAGGGCTCAATCTCTGAAAAGAGCACCTGAAAAAATGTGTGCCTAATATATGCCTGGAATGAGTAGGCATATCTATTTGCCTCTGCTATAGGGATTGATATTAAAATGTATTAACCAGAAATCCATGAGGTTGGCTCAATTAAGTATTTCAAAAGATCCCCACTGCTAACCAGTTGAACCCTTACCTAGACCTTGCATCATCGACAACCAAACAAAAAAACAAACAAAAAAACCCCCAAAAAAACACCAGCACTTGGCGTTTCATCTGTTGGTCCTACTCGTTCAAAGCAATGCCTCTATTGGCTGCCGTTTCAATGCTATGCACAACTTCTAATTTCTTTTTACACCCAAACCAAATGTTATTTTTAACAGTAATGATAAACAGTACAAATAAGTACAGTATAAGGAATACATTTCAGTTGTGAAGAAATTAATTTTGTATATTTGAATACTGATGTGTCAAATGTACCAAACCTAGCTTTACAGTAGTTCAATATAAATACATTTATATTATATACCAAACATGTTATTTGATATATAACATGTTTGGTATATACCAAACATGTACCATTCTCAGATGATAACAATGAAGTTATGATCTGATCCTATTATATATTATCAGATTATAACTTCATTGTTATATATCACTTAAGTGTATAATATGAATTATATTCCACAATATGGGTACATCTTTAGTAATTCCAATACTTTGATATTTTGAACTTAAATGACAGCAAATGTACTGCCATCACCTCCTCATTCCATTTATTCTCCAGACTCAAGTGACAAACCTAGAGAGCCTTGTGGTGTGTTCTGGAGTACGTATTTTAAGTAACCATTTTAATGCATATGTTCTCTTAACAGTCTTACATAAGTGGCTCCATTTAAAAAAAACTAAATTTATTTGTAACAAGGAATTTAAGTGCAATATGAAAATTTCAGCGGTTACATATGTCACACTGCATAACAGAATTGTTTCAACCTTTATTAAACATAGCTTGCAAGAGATAAATATTACAAAGTTTTTCCTTCAAAATTAGCTTATTTTTTTCAGTCAATGCATAATTTTTTTCAATCAATTGGCAGTATTTAAACAGCTAATCTAAATTTCTTTTCTGAAGACATTTAAATATCAAGGATGTGCAAAAGGTAAGGATTAATGTCATGAGCAAAATACAAACTGATTTATTAAATATCAGATTAAATTTACTTAACTAATATTGTCATTCATTCTCCTGATGTCAATTTTAAATCGATAACATTAATATTCCCTGCATTTTCAACAGCAACTAATGTGACAATAGAACAGATTTCTATTCATATTGTATTTTCCAGCTCCTAGGAAAAGTGATCACTTTTGTTATATGGTTTACAACATTTAAAATAGAGAGGATTGCCTTGACCTTTTTAATGCTAGAGTATTTAAGCAAAAGCATTTCATTCAGTATTACCTTCTTATGCTTTAGGAGAGCAATTTGTTGCCATGAATATACATTTAATTGAGATCATGTAAAAATACTGAATGCATCTATACCAAGATCAGCTTATTTGTATCCCGAAACAGAATTGGTTTGACATTATTGAGGTAATGTTGGTACACAACTACTCACACCTGAACCCCAAGTAGGAGAGGCATTTCACTTTACATGCCCAGTTAAAGAAATATGGTGCATATTCTTTCTACAAAGAACTTGGGGATGGATGGGGTGCATGGGACTCTCGATACCAGAACCAAATGCTATTATATCTCCCCTGTAAACCAATGACCACTTTCCTCCCAAAACAATACAAAAGGAAACACATTCTGGGAGATCTACAACAAGAGTTAAATCTCATACATTTTGCACATTTGTAACACAATAATATACGGGGAAATCACAAAACGAAATGACAAGCTTCACAATATTCATGGCTTTTTGTTTGCGTTTTTACACAATATACAACCATTTAAATTGATTCCTTTTTTAGTACAAGGGAGGAAAAAAGCTTATTTACATTAAGTCATTACTTCCAACATAGCAAATATTGTTCCATTTTATAGTCAATACATTTGTTTTTGATTTTTTTTACTTCACCATGGGATGTTAACAAAAAGAATGGTTTTGGCAAGCTTATGAATGTACCTTAAAAAAAACCTAGATACAAAGTTATCTGGACGTTTTTACAGTTGCAAGAGAGGGCAAGTGGGAGACACTGTCTTTAAACCATTAACATTTTTTATATAACACGCAAAAACAAATTATTCAAAATGTAAACTTCAATGTATGTATTGCACTGATTAATTAAATCCTAGGTAGTTTCAAGGCTATAGGGCTATGAGTGCAGCTTGTTCTCATTTCAATGCGTTTCATCATGTACAAAAACAGCATAATACTCTTAAAAACATATGTATCAGACCGGCTTTCCAGACCAGGGGGTTGGGGGTGGGCGTTAACAACTCTAATTGCAATTCAATCAAATCTGTAGCACTGTTTAAATTATTTTTGGAAGCCCAGAAAATTGGTCTCATAACAGATCTTCATTCCCATTTTAAAGGGAAACTAGACCAAGAAACAAAACAAGGCTTAAGAAAACATGATACTTGGATTTGGCTACAGAAATATTTCAAAAAATGTCTTTCTGTATGTGTTAATGAAAAAATGTATTATAATAGCTAATTGTGACACATAACACATTAAAATACATAAGGGACAGAAAAGAGTGTTGAAGAGCTTGCCAAATTAAAGCCCTGTGTGATCTGTAACTCCTACCATTAATCCACAATGGAGTTTGAAGCTCTCTTGTGGTCATCTCAACTTCAGATTAATACTTTAAATCGACTAAACACTGCTCAAATATTTGGACCGCTGAAAACATAGGAGTGTATATGACTCCACAAGAAAATAATTCAAGTGCTTTGTGGAAAATAGCACAAGATGTAAATCATTGGACTTGAAGAAAGCAAAACACTTTATCCAAGAAAGGCAAAGAATACTATAACAAAATAACTGACTTAATAAGTGATGTATACACTAAAATGACAAACAACATACAGTAATCTCCCGCGACACTCTCTCACAAACAATAAGATATTATCCAATCCATCTAATGTCTTGAAATTGTACGACTTTTCCATTAAAATAAGTCTTTTCAATAGGAAATATGAAAAGTGCTCCTCCAGAGTGAGGCGAACTGTGTGCGATCACACAATGATTAATCCAAGTCTCTCTTGCATTGGATAATATCCATATCCATTTTTTTCCTCTCGAGCCAGGCATCTATATATATTCAATATAGATATCATTTGATTATCGTCTCCAAGGGGCCTTTGTACCTCTCAGGTACACCACCATTTTATTCAGGAGACGTTAGAAAAACATTTTTCACAACGCGAAAATAGCAATCAGAATACACTAATACAACAGGAAAAAGAAGAAAATTGTCCCGAAAAAGAAGAAAAATGTCTCTAGGTAGAAAGGCTATTTCTTAAGCGACACAAGCAACTTTTTCCACCTTCAAATTCAAGTTTATGTCAAGTTTGAAAGTAACACATGGTACCACAAGTAACTACCGAGTTTAAACATCTGCATACTGGATAACGAAAGACATGGGAGGCTTTTGATGCACTACTTAGTATTGGATCAATAGATTTTGGCCACGGGTAGGTTGACAGGAGTGCTGATCCTGAGTTTCCTCTTAATACTAGAACTGCACCATTTTCAGTTTCCTTGTTACGTCTAATAAATTGTTGTGGCTGTGGCATATATTTTCTTTTCCAAGGGCCTGTTCATTCAATGGTGTTCTTGAGAAAGGCATGCCTGGGGTCTGCTCTAGGCTCTTGGTTATTGCAAATTCTTCTCAATATGGCACATATATGTCAAACAATGTGTTCTTGTATTGAATTGGTCACTCTACTACAAGTAAGAAGTGATTCCAATTTTAAAACAATCAAACTGAAAAAAGACAATCCCACAATGCGTATCCTAAAAATAACTATGTGCCGACTCGTCTAAATATTCACACGTGAAAAAATAAAGACTACTACTACTACTAATACTACTACTACTACTACTACCACCACTACTATCACCACCACTAATAATACTACTAGTACTACGACTACTAAGCACAATAAAAGAAGACAATGTCTAACAGTCTTGCTAGCGGTCTTCATGGAAATCATTCTCATCATGGCACGTTTACGTCTACCTAATTATGTTCTGCAGTATGTCGAATTTGTCACTGTACCACAAATAATAAGATGCCAATATAGTGCCAATATTAAAAACAAAATACTTTTAACAAAAACTAAACAAATCAAAAATCAGCCCCACAAGATGTACTCTAAAAAAGGTCTTCCGATAATGAGCTTTCCACTCTCCAAAAAAATTACAGGGTGAGAAATAAAAAAATACGATTACGAAGCAAATGAAAATTCAGAACTGTGGCCTAAATAATTCCTTCCACCATTCCTACCAGATTGTAATGCAAGGGAGTGAGTACAAAGCTTCTTGTGAGCGGTGGCGATACCAGCATTTGAATTCTTATGAAGCACTTGCACGATGCATACAACTAGTTCTAACAAATAAGCACACGCAAGGGGGAAGGAGGAGGCAAGGCAGGTAAGCGTTCTCAAACACTTGTACGACATTAAACACAATTTAAATGAACAACATAAATCCACACAACACGTTATCTCTCTAGGACTCTAAACAAGAACTCTGAATGCAGCATCCTACCCTTCAACGCAGTGGATGCCCACTGCTCAGGAGCTAATAACCGTACAGTAAATGCTAAATAATAACACTTGCCAAACCGAATGCTCAAATGAAATATTGACTCACTGCTGTCATTCAATTCTTTGCAGACTACACCTTTGTAATTTGTTCTCATCGCCCATTATTGCCTACACACAACTTGGTTTTTAGTAGCTGTCACTCTACCGTATGAACGACACATTGTCAGAATCCCATAGGTGTTGTCCAACTATTTTAATAGCAATTCAATTATTTATGTCATTCATTATATTTGCACTACAATAGGTGGAAATAGCTGATTGAAAATGGTCAAAAATGTTACTGCTAAATAAAATAGGAACGATGTATCTTTTATACACATTTATATGTCCTTTTGTTGATATATAAATGCCTCTTAACTATGACTTTTCCGTGATGGTGACTGAGCAGAGCAAGTGTTTGGTTGAACAAATAAAGACACATGGCTGTCTTCTGGGCAACAGGCTGAACTTGATTGCCCAGGTGCTTTTATGGGGTGTCCATACTCATTGGGTGTGAACAATAGAGGCTAGAGGCAAAGCCTTCCCTACATACTCTGCAAGGAAATATGCATAATCTCATCTTTGCTGTATTAAAATGTTGAAATATTTTATACCAATTGTATTATTTTACAAGCTTATCGATGTCACATAGATAATCTGCAACCACAAAAAACGACTGCATCACAATCACTTATTGCAGTCAATAAGTGCAATGCGCAGAGCAGTGACCATAGGCATGGACTTTAATAAACTGGGAACATCACTGCGGACGCCATTGTGAACCACACGGTAAGCTTATTGTTGACTCCCTAGGTCTTCAAAAAACGTTGATGTGTATAACTTTGTATAGCCGTGTATAGCTTTGTTAAATGTATGGTTTTAATAGCAGTGTATAGCTTTAAAAAATGTATGGTTTTAATAGCAGTATATAGCTTTAAAAAATGTATGGTTTTAATAGCCGTAGTATTACTTCAAGACGCTGCCAGTGCCATTTATGTTGGAAATGTGCGAAAAAAAACGACGAGAGTGAAGTTGTTCAATATTCACTCAATCCCATCCTATTGGCCTATTGGTAGAATGTAGGACTTTAGTGGAGAGAATTCACCCACATTCACAAGTATGGTTAACTAACATTTTTAGTCTCTAGAAGATTCCCATCATGCATGGAAGTGAACTGAACAAAACAACGGAAGGTATAATGACGGCTACAAAAGCCATACACACTCTACAGCTGTACACACAAAGACAAAAATAAGTATCTTCTATATGAAGAGCAACAAATCAAATTGACATAATCTGCCAAGGCTTGGATTCTTCTGCGTTCGTTAATGCTACAACAATTAGATGCTACAATTAGATAAGGGATACAACAAAAATGTAAATGCAGTTAATTACTGGCTGCACTCTGCACCTTGAGTCTGTGGCTCTCTGAAAAATGGCTAATATATTTCAAGGTGGTGTGAAGGTTAGCCGCGCTGCTGTCCCTTGCCTGCCCTGTTTCCAGAAGCCAGAATGCATAAACATTCATCCCTCCAGTCTTAACTTGCAAACTGACTTGTTCAGGCTCATGTACTCACATAAATGCAAAAACAATCTATTTAACATCCTATTTTGTGTAGATGATATGGCTAAAATTAGCTCATTTGTGTTGTTCAACTAAATATTGACATGCACCAAATAATTTATCCTTAAGTTATTAGGTTGTGTAAGTATAAAAAGATCCGTTTCATATTTTAAACCATATGGTATACGTTATTCTGCAACACTAACTTTTAATTTCGAGCTCAATGGATTTCAGAATGAATTCCAAAAGTCCAACTAACACTGAGAAATGCTTTGTGTGGGCAGGAGCTCCCGTAAGCACACCAACTCATCTCGTCCCTATCAACAACTTCTTGGGTGCCTCCCGTATGAGCACCCATGTGATCAAAGTGGTGAACAGGGCGCCAAACTGACCGACTAGCCAAGCCACCGTTAAAGTCATCCATAACAGTCCCTCTCGCAACAGGGCTGAAAAGCAAAGTAACAGATACAACAACAACAAAAGAAACGTGGCTGTGATACTTATAGAAAACACAGCACATAATAATTACAACAACAGGTTTATAATTTAACAACCTTGTCAAACAATTATAAAGTAAGACATTTTGGGTGGACTGACAAGTTTGGTGTATTTGTCTTGCTGATTGCTGTTCTCTGGGGTTAGTTTAAGGTAGGCACATGGACAGGCACTGCATGCTATGGGTAGGGACATGTTGATTGAGGGAAGAGTGCTGTGTCAGGGTGGTTTTTAAAGGAGTTAGTGGGAGGGGTAAGAGGATTATTTCTGTCCAGAGATGGACTGTGAAATGGAGCGAGGTGGGATCATGTCCAAAAGGTACTCCCTTTGCCGGTCTGCTAAGCTGGGACTCTTGTGGCTTCCAACAGCTGCTGGGTTCAGATAGGCAATATTTAACCCTAAGATACAAAAGAAATACAAACATTTGGTTAAAGATCTTTCATCAGTATCATCAAAAGAATGTGACCTTTGAAACAATAAGGAAAGATCATGAACGCTTTCTTGTCAGCTGACCAGGGATATTGTAGATCTGGCGACGACTGTCATGCTGGAGCCTATTGCTGCTGCTGCTGCTTCCGGGGCCACCATTGCCACCTCCGCTGGTGCATCTCTTTGCATTGGTCATGCCCATCAGACTAGTGGCCACTGACAGCTGGGAGGCCTGGGCAAAGTTGGACAGAACGCCACGTGCCGAGCTTGACATCCCCCGCTGCATTTGTGCCTGGGGTTGGGGAGCCTGGAAAGAAACACATTTGGTTTTGTTTTTCTTTTGCATCTCATATCAGGAGTTAGATATCAGGAGTTAGATTTGTTATCACTGGCCTTGGATAGCAAATCCTGATGATAACAATAAACCTCTCCCCTGCTCTCCTCGATATTTATGAACACTTTGAACACCTTGTCAACATGTCAGTATATTGTCCGGTGGAAAGCTTTGGTTAGTCTAAATGTGCACATGCCCAGGAGAAATGGTAATTATGACAAAAGTTATGTTCAGCATGATGCTATCCTTTCCAGAATTTTGTGGAGAAAAAGATTGGTTCAAACAATACGTTCCTAAAAACAAATCCTCAAATATAATCATCCAGCAAGTCGGGTATTTGTTTTGTGTTTATTTTATTACTTTTAGCTCACCTAGCTGTATGCTAAGTTAATGTGAAAGGGACATTCAATGATTAATTCCATGTATGAAACCAACGATACCACGGGCATTGGGGATGTACAGAACAAAAGAAGAGCACGGAATGTTCACCAACACTTGGTGAGATCCAAACAGGACTCTTGGGCGTTTACCAGCCCTTTAACCTCTTCATCACTAGGCCTATTTCTGAGATTTCTTCTGAAAAGAACATACCCAAAGTAAATAGAGTATATCTCCACAACTGCAAGGGCTATATTATGTTATCTTCGTACCAAAAGAAAGATAACACCTGTGAGATTGTTGTGCAAGTGAAATAATCAATGTGGATACTTGGTTAGAGCGAATAAAACTAGAACACAGCATAAGTGGAAGATTTCCTTTCCGCCTGAAATAAATGTCATGTTTAGAGTGAATACCACCTAGTGCATTATCCGTTGGTAGCCCTATAGTATAGGACCATAGCACAACATCTGATGGGTACCGGGGTCAATATTTGATGCCAATTAAGTGAAGAAGAGCAAAGATAGAGGTTATAGTAGAGGTAGGTTTAGGCAAAATCTCCAAATAAGCAAGTTAGTTTCACATGAAGCAGAGGGAATTAGCTGGGAGAAGCCTTGTCCTATCAGATTATAGATACTTCACAAGTTTCAACTAACATGGGGATGTGTGAATAACGGCAAGTCTAGGTTTACTACTTTTAGCGCAAACCTACATAAAAAAACAAAAATCACAGGGAGAATGAAGCCCGGTGAGATGCAGGCTGGTTATTGCGTCCTATAACCGAGATCAACAAAAAGATACTTCTATGGTTAAGTGAAGCCTACCTTTATTGTGAGTGAAGATACATTAAAGCAGGGTAACATTACTGTCTCAGTGACTGAACCTAATGACGCCGCGTCTTGTGCACAATAGTTTTTGAGTCATGTGATCAGTCCGTGCAATCGGCAAATTTCAAGTTGATCGGCCGATCACCGATCACGTGTTTAGGGCGTATATCGGCCGATAAGGATCGGTGGCCGATCAATCGGTGCATCACTACATACAGCCTGTGGTAGAACTCCGCATTTAGGAGTGAATTAGCGTGTTTCCACTGCACTGGCCCGGCTCGGCACGGTGCAGCAGCCCGGCTCGGCACGGTGCAGCAGCCCGGCTCGGCACGGTGCAGCAGCCCGGCTCGGCACGGTGCAGCAGCCCGGCTCGGCACGGTGCAGCAGC
>OOFG01071774.1:0-13674 GCA_900323295.1 Molva molva
AAGGGTCTGGTTCTCTACTAGTGTGAGGGCTAAGGGTCTGGTTCTCTCCTAGTGTGAGGGCTAAGGGTCTGGTTCTCTCCTAGTGTGAGGGCTAAGGGTCTGGTTCTCTCCTAGTGTGAGGGCTAAGGGTCTGGTTCTCTCCTAGTGTGAGGGCTAAGGGTCTGGTTCTTTACTGGACCTCAGCAGCTTCAGTGTTGTTCTTCTCTGGGGGCTCCAGAGGTCCTCCTGCCCCATGATGTCACTGCAGAAGCAGGGAAGACTGTAGAGACACTGCAGGGCCGAGTTCAGGAAGCAGCTATTTCCAATGTTGGGCAACCTGGGGCGAGAGAACACATCAATTAGTCGATATACCAGCCTATAATATATAGTGGTGAATATTATGTTTTACAGGAAGAGACAATCAATGTGCTGGAAAGTTGAAATCTCTGCAAATATAACAAGAACCACCCTAAACTATGGACTATAAGGGGTTGAAGGCGTTAGCGGCCCCAAATAGAGTGCTTTTGTTCATCTTTATTCTTTAACAGAAGAAGCTTAAGAGATATAATGTCCTTTTTGTACCCTACCCCAGGGCCTCCTGGCGTTGCTGGGTCTTGCTCCTACCAGAGGAGGCCCACAGCCGGCTGCTCTGCCTCTGCAGCTGCCTGCCTGACACAGGGACAGGACGAGAGGACGGGAGGGAGAGAGAGCCGGCTGCTCTGCCTCTGCAGCTGCCTGCCTGACACAGGGACAGGACGAGAGGACGGGAGGGAGAGAGAGCCGGCTGCTCTGCCTCTGCAGCTGCCTGCCTGACACAGGGACAGGACGAGAGGACGGGAGGGAGAGAGAGAGAAAATACATTAATAAGGAAGAAAGTCACGCCACGTAATAGGAAAATGTATTCATTAATTCATCAATTTCTATTTGATGTCTAAACTTGTGCTGATGAATCTCTTTGATGCAGATCAACTGTGAAAACAACTTGTGATCAAAACCACATAAACTAGAAATGTGCTAAGCAGAGCACAGACTTTTTTAATATGCCACACCCTGACATGCCCCCTTCTGACCAATCAGGGACAACAGTTAAAGGGGTACTGAACTTTATTAACACTTTGATCTGAATCATATCCTTACCTCAATACAAACTCCAAAACCAAATTTTGGTTGGACATTGTCTAAGTTCTTTCATCCCTTTAATGATTTTATTTTGACTTGAAATGAACATCATAGCATCTCCTTATATTCCTCTAATGACTGAATAAAGGATGAATTTTCACATTTTGATTTAATGTCATTGAGCCTCATTAATCTCTAGTTTTCACCTAAATTTGACCCCTTTTGATTTTTTTTTAATATTTCTCAAATTCCTTTAGACTTGCTTTTCTCAGCATGTCCTCATGATGGCGTGCAAATGGTATGAATTCCATCTCAATCTGACTTGATTTTAGGTTCTTTAATCACATTAAGCTGTTATTTTGGCTTGTTCCGAGGCAATTTACTATATATTTAATTTATGAAGTGTTTATTAATGACAGTTTCTGTTTTCCTTTTGGAGGATGAAGGGGCATACCATGACGTGCGAATGGTATGAATTTAATCTCAATCTGACTTTCTTTAAGGTCATTTAGCCACATTAAGCTCCGTTTTTTAGTAGTTTTTACCATATTTTATTTTTTTGAAAAATCAAAGAGATTTTACATTTTGTTTTCCTTTGTACAATGGCTAAGTCCTATGGGGCTGTAGATGTTGGAATTTTTTTCGTCAAAGTTAAATATTTTTTTTCCTCGTTAAGCTGTTTTCACATTAAGCCTTTTAGATTATCCCCCTTCTATAGGTCATTTTTTGTCTTTACTTCGGGTTTCATATTTTATTTTTGATTATATAGTGATGTGATTGATATCCACATTAACGTCTCATTCCGTTCAATTTAGCATTTTAAATAAATCAAAAGTGATGGATGTTAGCCTTTCGTTATTATTATACTTCATATTTTATTATTATCGCTTATCATCGCTGTCCATCAAGCATGGTAGGCCTATGCTATGTCAAAGTCTATCCACATAATCATAACAAATGAAAATAATTTAAAAACAAAGATAGGGTTTGATATGCAACATTCAGGGCCAGATGACACCATGTTCCGACCCTAGGGCATGGTCAACCTCGCGTGCTCAACAAATAAATAAGACCCTTCTTACCCAATTTCTGCTTGCTAAGATTCTTAAGTTGGCCAACAGGTAGCGCTATTGCCATCAATAGCCCAGTCAATGTTAGTCCCACATGATTGAAAATCTGCACACATAATCGGTCCGCTATGTAAAACAATATCCAACTTATTACATAGTATGTTCAAACAAATGTGTAATATTGCTCAATACACACTTGAACGTATGCTACTTTTCATCTAGCACTAACTGACATTTAGATGTTGTATTGCATACATTAAATATACATTATATATAGAGTATATAGAGTATATATCTATATTATAGAGTCAAGCAATACCACACTGATGGTGACAGCAGTCCTCCATGAGATCTACTAGCCGAGAGGCTCTGATTGGTCGACACAGCGCAGCACCAGCTCCCAAGGCTCTGATTGGTCGACACAGCGCAGCACCAGCTCCCTGTGCTGAGACCAACCGGTGCGCACCGAGCAGTGTGGATAATTGGGGTAAAATGGCGCTGTCTCAAGGAACAAAGAAGAAAGTTTGCTATTATTATGACGGTAAATATAAGATATATGCACTCTTGTTTTGCATACGTTTAGGACAGCGTGAACCCTGTGGACAGATTTATTGATAATTGCATGTAATCCTTTCTGAAAGTGGTGCCAAACGACTAGCTAACAAGAGTAGCCAGCGTGCTAGCTTGAGCATTAGCTTACTAGCCTGTGCTGCTTGCTAATGTTAGCTTGGTGTGAGGCTACATCACGTAATTTAGCTATTTTGCTGTTTCTCACTGATATTGTTTGACATATTTAAAATAAAGACGTTATTTATTTAATGAAACCTGAGTATTTTGGGGCTTGAATGTGGCTCTCCTTCTCCAGGTCATGAACCTCCATGTAGTCCAGCGCTCAGAGGGTTAATTACGTCCATGATATCCACTTCCTATAACAATCAATCGATTAAATCAACGTATCTCAAAATCGTCATTTTCAACCGTTTGCTATACAAGTTGCGTAAACTATGTTCATAGGGGGACCCCAACCCGGCCAGTCCAGTAGCGTAGTAGACCCCCGTTAAAACTCACTACATGTGAGGACCACCGTTAAAACTCACTACATGTGAGGACCACCGTGGATAGGGTGGCTTTACCCCCGTTAAAACTCACTACATGTGAGGACCACCGTTAAAACTCACTACATGTGAGGACCACCGTGGATAGGGTGGCTTTACCAACAACAGATGTTAAGCGGATGTTATTTTACAGTAGGGGTGACAATATCAATTGTGTGCTGCCACAGTGTATTATTATCAATGGTAAATACTAGGTGTTCGTCGATGAGTTGTAACGCTTCAACTGAATTCAGTATGTTTTAAGGATTATTTAAAAAAAAAAAACGAACACAATCGTTAGAGAGAATTGCTTTCCATGAAACCCTTTGGTGTAAAGTCAATGTGAACGTTTTCCCCACTCTTCAGGGGACGTGGGGAACTACTACTATGGCCAGGGGCATCCAATGAAACCCCACAGGATCCGCATGACACACAACCTCCTGCTGAACTACGGGCTGTACAGGAAGATGGAGATCTATGTAAGTAGTCTAGACACACTTCCTCCAGATCCTTCTGGTATCCAAATATATGCAGTCGACGTTGAGGAATGATCTTTTGTTTTCGTGTGTATAAATATATTTTAATTTATTTATATTTAACAACAATTTCAGAGCAATGCTGTGCATTCCCAATCTCACACTATTGCTATCTCTCCTGACACCCTGCTCATTAACATATCACATGACTCATAAACATATCACATGACTCAACGAATGGTAAATGTGAGGGACATGCTTACTGGATGCAGCATCTGGAACATCTGATATAAAACCATCTCTCTGATACTAGCTGGTTACTACATTCCACTTCTGAACCACAAACACATTGCACAATGTACGGACGTCAGAAATATGAAATATGGTGATTGAACAGGTTGTATTTGCCCGCTGATTGCTCCTGTGTAACACTGCCAGTTGAGGAGAAGGTAACCCGCTGTTGGGTGTTATTCCAGAGACCACACAAGGCCAACGGGGAGGAGATGACTAAGTACCACAGCGACGACTACATCAAGTTCCTCAGGTCCATCCGGCCAGACAACATGTCCGAGTACAGCAAACAGATGCAGAGATGTGAGTTCGGAGTTCTTTCTCATGGCTAATGTCTGGAATGATATATTATCATATAAGCTATAGGTTTATATTCTAAACTTGGTTTTGGTTTTCTCTCCCAGTCAACGTAGGGGAGGACTGTCCTGTGTTTGATGGGCTCTTTGAGTTCTGCCAGCTCTCAACCGGAGGCTCAGTCGGTACGTACCTCAGCCCAACACGCTGTGTCATCCTTTCACTTCTACAGGCCTTGTTTTAACACTTCCTGAAAAGAATGAGTCATGTGCTTAACCCTACACTGAGTTCATGTCACTATGCCATGGTATTGTTTGCAACATTCACCTGTTCCATGGATAGTGGGGATCGTAATGCATATTTAGGGTTGTGTCATCCACTGTTTTGATTGGGTAGGGTTAATGGTGAGTTCAGGAGTTCCATTTTCTAAAGGGTTAGAGGGCATCAAGCGTGACTGCGGGTCGGGTCCAGGTGTCCCCTCTGATCCATGTCTGTATTCCCTCTGCTTTGGCCCTCCCTGTCGTGTAGCCGGGGCGGTGAAGCTGAACAAGCAGCAAACGGACATCGCCATCAACTGGGCCGGTGGGCTCCACCACGCCAAGAAGTCGGAGGCCTCCGGTTTCTGCTACGTCAACGACATCGTGCTGGCCATATTGGAGTTGCTGAAGTGAGTGGAGCTCGGAGCGGCCTAACGCAGCAATGCTGGGATGAGATGCTACACGGTGCCTGGGGTCCGCCTGTGATGTCCAACACGGCCCTTATGTGCTCCTTGTTTCGGGTTTCTTTCCATTGCATACAAAAACTCAACTAGTATGCATATAAGTGTTTATGCTTAAGTGGCGTCACGTGATTATTCTACAACAGGACATTTGTGTTTTCTGCGTTGAAAGATTATTTTTAGATTATAACACGCCTGATGTTTCCTGCAGGTACCACCAGAGGGTGCTGTACATCGACATAGACATCCACCACGGGGACGGCGTGGAGGAGGCCTTCTACACCACCGACCGGGTCATGACCGTCTCCTTCCACAAGTACGGGGAGTACTTCCCCGGCACCGGGGACCTGAGGGTATGTCACATTTTTGTGTGCATGCGAGTCATCAGACAGGGCATTGAGTTTGCTTTGTTTGCGTGTATAAGGCACACAATCAAAGATACACGCCGCACGCCATTGAATGTGAACCATGAATGTGCACAGGACATCGGAGCCGGAAAGGGCAAGTACTATGCCGTCAACTACCCCCTGAGGGACGGCATCGACGACGAGTCCTATGAAGCCATCTTCAAACCTGTAAGTCCACTTAACGGTCTAATGTAGGTGCTAGGTGGTCTTTCCTGATCCTGATTTGTGTGGTTGTATGCACATAATAGTTAGTGTCTAATTAGAATGAAGCTGCATGTTCCTCTGGGTCTGTCTTGCTCTCAACGGGTGTGGTCTGGGTTATGTTGTGCTGTAGATCATGGCTAAAGTGATGGAGATGTACCAGCCCAGTGCTGTGGTCCTCCAGTGTGGCGCCGACTCTCTCTCTGGAGACCGGCTGGGCTGCTTCAACCTCACCATCAAGGGTATGTGTGAGGCGGGGGATTCAGTAACATGTTGTCCTGCTGTGTGTGTGTGTGTGTGTGTGTGTGTGTGTCCTGACCTGACCTGACCTGTGTGTGTGTGTGTCCTGACCTGTGTGTGTGTCCTGACCTGTGTGTGTGTGTGTCCAGGCCATGCCAAGTGCGTGGAGTACATGAAGAGCTTCAACCTGCCCCTGCTGATGCTGGGTGGTGGTGGCTACACCATCCGCAACGTGGCGCGCTGCTGGACCTACGAGACGGCGGTGGCGCTGGACTGCTCCATCCCCAACGAGCTGCCCTACAACGACTACTTTGAGTACTTCGGGCCCGACTTCAAGCTGCACATCAGCCCGTCCAACATGACCAACCAGAACACGGGCGAGTACCTGGAGAAGATCAAGCAGCGGCTGTTTGAGAACCTGCGCATGCTGCCCCACGCGCCAGGCGTGCAGATGCAGGCCATCCCCGAGGACGCACCTCACCCCGACAGCGCCGACGAGGACCAAGAGGACCCGGACAAGCGGGTGTCCAGTGAGTCCTTCAGCCTCTAGGACCCTCATCACCAGGCGTTCCATATCCCATAAAGATAGACATCACGACCAAATGGTTATAACAATAACCTTTTGCAAAAGAGTCATAGAAAAATGGATGTGGATATTTTTCTATGGTCCAGCGATGTATATCATGACCAGCCCTAGGATCTAGTAAACCTGATTGGCCCCTAGCCCCATCTGTCGGTAATATCAAGCCCAAATCAAAGTATGTGCCATCGTGCCACGCATGATGAGTTGGTCTGATTCTATGGGACCTTTTCCTGTCCACGGTTTACAAACATGGAAGGTGTGTACGAATAAGATGTACGACATGATGCTAATGGTGTGCTGGTTCCACGCTGGGTTTCAGTCCGCGCCCACGACAAGAGGATAGCGTGTGAAGAGGAGTTCTCCGACTCGGAGGACGAGGCTGAGGGCCAGGGCGGGGGCCGCAGGAACGCAGCCAACCACAAGAAGGCCAAGCGTGTGAAGAAGGAGGAGGAGGAGGAGAAGAAAGGTGAGGCACCACCGCCGCTTGTTTCTGAAGCCCTGGTGGTAGTGACTAACGTGTAGTTCATCTAAAGGCCTATAGGTGGCCCATCATTCATCTCATTCTCGTATTAACGAGTGAATACATATCCTTTTTGATCGGTTAGGATCATCTGGATAGTATTTACTTTGAGAGGTCCCATTCGCTCGTTTTACTTAATGTTAAAGTTCTTGGCGTATATTAATGAGTTTTGGCTATAGACTAGGGTGAGGCAACCATTCAGTTCCCACAATGTTAAATCGAATGGCCGATGTCAAGGACGCTACGTCCACGGGTGCTCTCTTACCGTACACACTTCTACTTATGTTCCGGCCTCATGACCCTTCTGTCGTTTGATTAGCAGAAGTAAAAGAGGAGGAGAAGGAAGAAGAGAAGATGGACACATCTGGGTAAGTGATGTTGCATCCCCCTGTCTACATATATCTACATCTATCTATTCATACTGAATTATTAAGAAACATGGAGTGACCTGAATGTTTTTTGATTTAGACCAAAAGAAGAAGTGAAGACCACTTGACTTGGACTTGATTTGGCTCACCTGGTCAAAGTGAGATGATATGCCTGGACACCCCCCACAATGAATTCTATCCTATCTTACTGCAATGTTGAAAACAAAGGACTTATTTTCTAATCCACTTTTAGCGTTTGTGCCTACTGAAAAGCCTGGCTCAAGTCACTTTTTTAACCTTCATAGGACTTCCAGATGTGCATACAGGACAGCAGCACCAAAGTGTTGCCATTCAAACCTGAGCCAATTTGAATCCGTGAACAGCTCTTTGAATGGGTCCACTGCTAAAGATATTACAATTCACCCGGTGCTGAACAAAGGAGCGATGTATTGTCGGTTTGATTCTCATTTTAAGCCATGTCAGCTTTCGGACAGTAAAAACACCGTTCATAATCACGCTTTTTTTAACCGTACCAAACATAAATCCAATCATGGTTCAAACATGCCGGGTTTAGTACTCGTGTTTGGTTATGATTGTAATCTTTAAATATATTCTGCAAACTAAAGGATCCTTTTAAACACTTTCTGTACCCTTTGGGACTTTTTTAAAATCAGTAAGTTGCATGTTTTGAATAGGCATTATTTTGGCAACCCAAGACTTCTCATAATTCCTGTCCAGTAACTTATTTTAGTATCATGAATACAATTCCTTAAGCCTGTCGTCCTATTGCTAGTTGGTCATTGCCCTTTTTCTTATTCGTATGTTGTGAATGAGTTTGTACCTCTTTTGGGGACGATGTGGAGAAGTGACTAGTGTTAGATATTATGCTGCCGTGGAGTGAGACTGCTCCACGCTGTATGGTAAGAGTGTTTGATCCTTGTGAAATGTGCATTACCCTAAACTGACTTTGTAATAAGAAAAAATAAAAAAACCTGCTTTCAATTGTGTCCTCCATAAAGTGTACAAAGAATGGGCTGTGCTTGAATTTGAATCAGATTTAATGCAGGAGTCAAGTTAGATGCCACAAGTCACGACCACTGCAGATTAACAATACAAAACTCCAGGGATGAAATATACATGTGTTATCACTGGGCTGCAACAGTACATCCAAGCGAAGGCCCTGCTGGAACCCATTAGACGTGGCAGTTCATTTAAGCGGGGTGTCCCCGAGGTGAGCCCTGGTTGGTGCGGGGGTTAGGCCTCCAGCTCAAAGTCAAAGTAATGTGGGTCAAAGTAGTGAATCCTCACGTAGCCGTCCTCTCCCCCACTGCTGTAACTGCAGAACAAAAGACATTCAGTACAGTAAAGTGCCCTGGACACGCCTTCTGTGTGAAGGTTTAGGATACATGTTGGAGGCTGAACGGTGACTGGGGTAAGAGCAGTTTTATATGGAGCATTTCCCATGAGGGTAAAGGCAGGAAGCGGCCAAGCACTTTCCTGTAGTTTTGAGAACATATGAATCCAATTGTCAGAATATAATATTTTTATGGGGTTTAAAATTAAACTGGAGAGAGTATTTAAAATGATTGTAAAAGGTGTCTAAGATCTGGGTACTTTAGAAAACAACAAGGTGGTCTCTTACCTCTTCCCATCAGGGTGGAAGGCCACACAGTTAATGGGGCCAAAGTGACCCTTGACTCTGCCGAACTCCTCTTCATAAGCAGCATGGAAAAACCTGTGTGGGGCAGGAGAGAAGAGTGCATTTAACCCCTCTGTGATGCTAAATTCAACCCTATAGCTGAAAGGACCGAGGACAGCCAGGATGATCTCGCCTTACCTGGCCTCAAACTTGCCGATCCTGGTAGAAGTGGTGGTGACCTCCATGGCCTCCTGGCCTCCTCCCATCACCACCTTGATGGGACAGAAACACAAGAGGCATCATGGCTACAGAGCTGGACATGGGCCACCACCAAAAGGTTTAGATGACCCTTGAAGCACTGCAAAGCCCCTTAATATAGTGCTTCTCTTTCAGCAGCGGGCCGTGAGTTCATCTTACGTGGTCCATGATGGGCGAGATGGCCGCAGAGTTAACGGGTCTCTCAGTCTTGAAGGTCTTGATGTGATCCAGAGATGTGGAGTCAAACAGCTGGATAAAAAGAGAAAGGTGTAAATGCCTCGCACCACCTCAAAGACCCAACACAGTTGGGTCTTTTCAAAAACTCTTTTCAATTACTAACATGGTCATTAAGTAGAATGTGATGCCCATGGCATTTAGAGTCCGTCCTTAAGTATCTGGGCTCTGCTGCGCGACACGCGGCTAACCGTCGTATGAGCCGCGCGCGAGGGCCGTGATTATGAGCGGTTGGTTACCACACGGCCAATATAAATGAGGTTTAGCGTGGGGCTACCTTGGCAGTGTTGTCCTTGGAGGCGCTGATCACCATGGTGAGGTCCACGGAGCTCTGCATGTCGTTGATCTGCTTGGTGTGCTCCTTGATCTTCTTCAGGACCTCCCCGGACTGTGGACACAACACTCAGTTACCCTGCAGTCCCGTATGGAACACAACACTCAGTTACCCTGCAGTCCCGTATGGAACACAACACTCAGTTACCCTGCAGTCCCGTATGGAACACAACACTCAGTTACCCTGCAGTCCCGTATGGAACACAACACTCAGTTACCCTGCAGTCCCGTATGGAACACAACACTCAGTTACCCTGCAGTCCCGTATGGAACACGCCTCATACTGGACACAACCACAACACATATAGAGAAAAGAGCCACCTTGGCGCTGAACTGGTTGATCTCTCCGCTCTCGTGGCCGGCGATGACATATTCCCCCAGGGGCCCCCACACCGCACTGGTGATCTTTGACTCACTGCAGGGCACCGTCATGTAGGGCTGGTTGTCCTCTGCACCACAACAAGAGGCCAACGGACATAAGCAAACACTCGCTCGCTGCACTGAACGTGCTCGTGTCACAAGCACAGACTATTCATTTAGCAAACATAAATACTAACTACGTTATTAAAGTCGCAATGTCATTTGTGTCACATTTCATCTAGCTTGTAGCTTAAATTACCCTGACATATCTGTAGTCAATGCTGATCGAAAGCGACTTCAATAATGTTAGTAATAAAATCACACAGTCGCACAGTCAGTAAGAGTGGACAGAACACTTATTATTCTGAAAGGTTCCAGCCTATCAACTGAGACTCAATCGTACACACTGCGACTTAAACATGAGATCATTTAAATACAGTCTATTGTTTTAACATTAGGGAAATTCAATCCATGAGGCCTGTTATCTTTTCTCTTAACTGAGGAGAAGTGTTTACTTATTTGCTGGGGGTCCCTCAGGTCAAAGAAGTTCAGGAAGCACTGGTAGCCCATCTGCTTGTCTGTGGAGAACATGATGATGTTGCCGCTGAAGTCGAAGCCGCAGGTCCTGACTGCAGAGCTGGTCTCCAGCAGGGCCAGCTGTTTACCTGGGCAGAGGACAAGAGTCTTAGGTGTACGGTAGTAGAGTAAGTGTGCTGGGCTGGCCAGTCAATGATTACGCATCACTTTATAGTTTACCCTTCGCTGCAATAGTTATAAGATGTCATGAGCGTAACAGCACTGGACCAATACATATATACATACACACACACGCACCAAAAATGATGACGATCATTTACAAAAGATAACTAAAACAGCCGATCCTGGTGCAGAAGTTGGGTGTTTAAATACAATGCCTGCATAATGCCATACCCGTTTCACAGTCCCACAGTCGACAGCTGTTGTCTGCAGACCCTGTCAACACGTTCTTGGTGTCCCCTGAGTCACAGTGTTAAAGAAATTGACCATTCTAACATACAATACAACCAAACTATGAATATATAAAGCCATACAACACTGGTATGGAGAGCATGAATGCAATAACTTAGAGGATACAGTCACAGTCGACGCACCACACGGCTCCAGTGTGGCCATTGTAGGTGCCTAGTCTCTCGCCGTTGACGGAGTACCACGCATTGACTACCTGAAACCAAAAGCATGTGTATCTCGTCAAAAATGTAGGAACTGACCGTAAACTTTTACTAACGTAAAATGCAGCTTTCCAACAGTGGTAGCCGAAATAACACCAACAGCACTTACCGTGTCTTTGGCGACAGAGAAGAGCAGGTCTCCCTCTCTGTTGTACTTGATCTGAGTGATGGACCGCTCGTGGCCCTGCAGCAGAATGGGTTTCTGCGGAGAACAATGCAGATGTATCGGTCCTTCTGGCAGCGGATAGTCGGAGAAGCATCACTGATGTCATATGCTAGTAACGAAGCTATCCAGCGCATCGACTATTAGCTACCCAACTGGCTAAGCTAACGATAGCCGATGTAGATTACATGGAGCAAACTATTTCACCAGATAAATCGCTGTTTTCGTTGAAAGTGTAACAGCAGCGAAAAATGTTTATGAAATAGACTCACCATAACTGAAATCCCTTTGTCGCCACTCAGTCTTTTGTAGTTGTTTATTCCACTGTAAAAATAGAAAGGATGAACACTCGTGTATCATGCGCCGGGTTTTCAGCGGAAAAGGAATTAGCACTTCCGTCTCTATCAGGAATGTGGGGTCAGGGGCCCTCTACTGGTCGGAGTGAGAGTTGCTTTTCTTAAAATGTCATTCATATGAGAGGAAGTTCGACCGCCACACACCAAATTCCTCTTATACATGCCATACTACATTATGCCACAATGTCATGGACTAGCCAAACTATACAGCAATACAAGTAATTATAAGACCTTTAGGTCTGGTTGTCTAATGTATAATAGTATACCTATAAATGGTGTTTTAACTATATGGTTACAACAATTCAGGGAAACCTTCTATGGAGATGTGTTTTTCAACCTAAACAAAAACTCTTTTCAATTATAAGAAAGCAAATTCTGAAGCTTCCTACCCATATCAAATCCCATGGGTATACCAGAACTCTAACCACACTTTACTGCCTCCTACATCAGCACAGGTCTGTATAAACACACATATACACCAGTTGCACTTTAATTTAAGATAAATATTGTATACAGACAGTGCCACACAAACACAAAATAGCAAATGAAACAAAACAAAAACAGGTCAACAATCTTTGGCGTGTTCCAATAAACCACAGAATACCCAAGCACTAGAGTTGGAGGCACTATATATTTCCTCTATTAGGACAATCAATGATAGTTAATCCATGGTAATTAATACACTAGCACAAAGAATAGAAGTAACTCTGAATAATATGTGTGAAAACAGGGAGGTAAGTTGTTCAGCTCTAATTAAATAGACAAATGTTTTTCAACATCAACCATCCTTCATATTATCATTGTAACTTGCCTTGTTAGTGGAAGGAAAACAGAATGGAAACACCATTTCTTTCTGTTCAATTAAAAGCGTGAATTTGGAATGAAAATTGTACCATGCAAATGCTACAATGGAATAGACTTTACATTCTCATATGCAAGTGCTTGCTTGATCAGAGAGAGAATATAAACAGGTGGCTAGGATTGCATAGTTTAACATTCAATTCCCGGCAGCAGCTTTAGTGAGGTATAGGAGGCAGTGAGCAACACAGCCGTGTCAGACCCTTCACACACACCAGTTCACACACAGCACACCAAACCCTCAACACAATATGGGGAAAAAAGAATATTGTTGGTATACAGCGATGAGGAAAAACTGTTGTACACAACAAGATATTGATGAGATAGGGCCATTTATTTAAAAAGCAAAAACAGCTACATAAACCTCAATACATGTCAATTAAAAATATACATTTTTAATTAATAGTGGTGCTCTGTAAGATATAGGTAACAGTTACATTAAATATGTCTAAATGTTATTACAGTCCAAGAGCATTGTGCAACTATATGTGCAATAATTCAACAGAAGGGCTAAAGTCATTCAACTTAAGCTGGCTTGTTCTCACATCAATGGAATGATTTTAAACAGACATTCTAATTGGCAAGGGAAATATGGTCTGTTTTGTTACATAATATATGGACTATTGAGGTCCTAAAGGACCTGGTATTCCCATATTTCAGTTTCTTGTTTGTAAGGTTTGGGGCTGATTGGAATGTGCATCAAAAAGAAGAGCAACAACAGCAATCATCCTAGCGCTGCAATAAGCCACCGCAAAGGATTCTGGGAGAACCATATGCTCCAGCGACCACGAATGGAGGTTAAATATTGGGATGGAATGTGAGCCTAAGCGTGGCCATGGGGCTGGTTAGTGGGCCTGGGGACAGGGTGCTGTGGTGGGTCTGAGAGGGCCAGAGGGGCTGGGTGC
>OOFG01071777.1:0-20988 GCA_900323295.1 Molva molva
GTGTAGCTGGAGAATTCTGTGAACGTGGTCACCAGTAGACCGAGCAGGAAGGAGATGGCGGAAGGAGGGATGCTCCGCAGGGGTGTGAGACTTTCCCCCATCAAAACAGACAGTCCAGAGGTCTGTCCACACAGAACCACACCGGTCACCACCAGAGCTGTCTCCAGACACAACACTCAACACATTGAGGCCAGTGTGTGACAGTACACGTAATCAATTAATTTGACTTAATTCACAACAAATTGACATTTGTTAAATGAATGAACCCATTAATGAACCAAGGTACTCGATTTATGAATAGATTAAAAGGATAATGAATGACTCAATTCATGAACATATTAAAAGGATGAGTGAATGACTTCATTAATGAAATGGGTGAATGAATGAACACACCGTCAAACCCATGATGACCACGATGATGATCATTCACTCTGTACCTGACTTCCTTCTGTCTACACACACGTCTACCATCTACATAGAGCCACCATACCACACATCCTCTGGCGAGCGCAGAGCCCCCCCCCAGCCGCAGGATGATGCTCCAGGGCCTCTTCTCGTGAACCGTGTCCCACGTCAGTGGAGCGGGGGGGCCTTTACGGGGCTTCTCTGTTACTCTTATGGAGATGGGACAATGATTTTTTTCAACACATGCTGCAGATTTATTATTAACTCGCAAAAAGTGAGTGATTAGTGATTATAAGCAGAATTCCTGTGGAAATCCAGCGATGAGTGTCTAAAGATAAGGCAGCATGGCAGAGAAGGTTCCTCATAAAATATAGATAGACACGTCACTTTTGATCACTTCTGAAACGGAGGAGGCTGTTTGGAGGTGTACATTCAACTGCTTTGTTACGTTATTACCACTCGCTTAAGGTTCTAGGTCTAGACTCCATATTATACTTGAATCTATAAGCTTATTATTTAATCTTTCATAAAAATCAATGGCGCCACAGAATCGGCTTCATGCTTTGCCAGGATCCTCTCTGTGTACAAAACATGCTTTGCCACTGAGTAAAAAATGACCAAGACCTTGAGTGGTTGTGGCACCAGTACTCAACGCTCAACTCAAGTTACCAGAGAGCCTGTGTTGAGTGTTGAGTCATTTATCCACGATCCAGGGACCGACACACGCACACACATGCTGTAGCACTGTTTCCACCTCGGGGTGATCAAACATCTGTACGCTCTCTGAAAACCTGAGTGTATGGCATGAGTGTTTGGCTGTGGTAAACAGCTTGTGTTCTGTCACGTGTTATTGTTTCCCACTGGAATCAGTCTGAATAAAAACAGTTCATGCAACAATTGTTTTGATGATACAAACACAAACAAGTGGCCTGAATACTTTCACTTGAGTATTTCTAAAAGTATTCGCCTAAAGTGAACTATTTTCCCCATGGAAATGCTGGTGATTTTCCTAGTCATAGGTTTGTGCTTATGGTAATTAACAGTAGCCTCGCCTCGGAACCAGATGAATCTGCAAGCTCATGTTTTATTTGCCCTGGCATTTCCGTCCTCCCCCAACCCGTTCAGACAGATTTCAAGCAGACCTGGCCCGGGTCAGGCCAATGCCAACTTGTATCTAATATGGGGCGGATTCATTACGATGACAGTGCAGAGAGGGACCCTTTGGGAGCGCTGTTGAGGCATTTTCATAAACAACAAAGATAGCTGCCGTTGATGAGTTACACGTTTCCTTGCTCTGATTTGTTGTAGGTCTATCCGTTGATAACGCCACTTGGAAATTCGAAAACGAACTGAGAGGTGCAAGACTAATTCGCACTTGCAAATTGATCTGGTGATGTCAGCCTAGTATTACAGTTCTGTATGTTTTGTACATTCAGTGCACACGCACCCACATACACACAAACACAAACACACACACCTTCCAGAAAACATTAGATACAACACTGTGCTTTTTAATAGACCCTCTGCATAGCCCATGTCTGTAAACATACAGTGTAAATCCTAACTAGGTAACCTACCATTTGTATGCCTCACCGAGAACCTGGGAGGTTCAGAAGGGATGCAGAAGAATAAAGACGACATGAAGATGGCCACAGTGCCGTCCGTCACATAACTGGAAATAGATTCAAACGGGGGAGAGCGAGAGATTAACACATGAACATGAAGTTTTGTACTATATATATATATATATATTTATTGTTTTCAGCCCAAGATTCTGCCACATATTGATACTTTCAAGTTTGTCCCGTGGAAGTATTGCTGTGAACACTTACATGCCAGTTGGTGGGTGCTTTGATTCAAACTGCTAGCCAGTGTGTTACTGGCTAGCAGTGAAAAACCAAGACAGCACTAGTAATAGTTTCCTGGTGGAAAGATAAGCTAAAACATCCTGAAAAAGTGTCCATAAAGGTTTCAAATCAACACAGTGTAGACCGGCCGTACTAAAATGTACTAAAATCCCCTTCTGAAAGCCTCATCCACTCACGCTAATCTTCAATAGGATATCTCTATAACAGAGCAGGAAACAAGGTGTAATTCTGTCCCTTTCAGTTTCTGGTTTCCTGCTCAGGCTCTGTGCAGTCTCCCCCCAGAAGTTCTGCTATAACATAGTAAGATTGCTGGATCAGAAGTTCTGCTATAACATAGTATGACTGCTGAATCAGAAGTTCTGCTATAGCATAGTATGACTGCTGGATCAGAAGTTCTGCTGTAGCATAGTAGGACTGCTGGATCCCAGATTATTCTATACTTACAGTACGTTTACTCACTAAAACGTGAGCGTACGTAAGTACGTACGTTTTCTCCTTGCTGAAAAGTTTGGTGGCCCACCCGGGCATGAAGCCAGGCTCACAGGTAAACCAGAGGATGACCAGGAGCACGAAGATGACCAGCACACTGCGCTCAGCAAAGCCCATGCTGCCCAGCTTCTTGTACTCCTCCTTCATCACCTGGTACGCCTCGTGGTCATTCAAGCACCTTTTGCCACATCCAAAGGACTTCTTCATGCTGAGGCAGCATGTGCAGTAGGGTGAGACGTATTCAGATTGTGTTGGTGTTCCAACTTGCCATGTCATTACATGTTTCTCACACCACCATGTAGATGATTTACTTACTTAAAGCCCAAGTACATGAATTGCAGCCACAACCAGGAGAAGATGAGCATTAGCAACATGTTTGGGAATGAAAAGCAGAACCAAATCGCAAAGTTGATGATGTCCCCGTTTCCAGGAAAGAGTCTGCGGGAAGGAAAGCATTGGCACGTTACAATGACCAAGTGTATATTTCACACTATAATACAATACTGTGTGTGTGTGTGTGTGTGTGTGTGTGTGTGTGTGTGTGTGTGTGTGTGTGTGTGTGTGTGTGTGTGTGTGAATGCACGCATGTTTGTGCGTGTACGTCGGTGTGTGCGCGCGTGTTTCTGTGTGTGTGTGTGTGAATGCACGCATGTATGTGCGTGTACGTGTGTGTGTTTCTGTGTATGTGTGTGTGTTGATTCTTGGAAAAGATAATCATTGAAAAGTCCTACTCGTCAATCTGGCCCTTCAAGATGATGTTGGGTGTGGTCCCTGTCAGGGTAGCCGTCCCTCCGATGCTGGCAGCGTAACACACACTCAAACTTATGCCCTTAGAGAGGTTTAAGTACTTAAGTTCCCGCTTCACTCTCCCCTGCTTTAAATCATGGTTTTCCACATCAGCCACTATAAAACAAAAATGTGCGTGTGAAAGCATGGTGTCAAATGATTAAGCAATTCCATCATTCCATTAAAAGCCTAATTCCAATTTAACTACCCGGGGTTGCGCCAGGGTCACGCCATTTTCTTGTGAATTCATGTTCCCTGTCTTTGCTGTGTTTCTTAGTCCTCCCAACAGCCACAAAAACTGTGAAACCACAAAGTAACTCAAGTGATTCAAGTAATTTCACATTCACAATTCAATTTAGGTGACGCAGGCTGCAACATTATCAACCCTTGAGTTAACAACAAAAGGTACACATGTTTTTAACAACACTACGAAGGGGAACCGTCACGCTAAGCTATTTTCTACTTGCAAAATCCCAGAAATCCCAGAAAATCATTGATGTCATTGGTCTGTGATTTGCGTTCTCAAACCAGACCAATGATGTCATATCAGATTCGATTACAAGATATTACTTTTGTTACAAAATAGCCGAGCTTGACTGTTTCTCTTTGTAAGCAAAGCGTTAAACAATGCCAAGTTTCAAGTTTGGACTCCCCCCTCAAAAACGAGATGACTGATCTCAAGGGGCCATCCTCCAATAAAAATAACGTCCATATAAAAAGTACATCCAGGCACACAGAACTCCTCCTACCAATGCCGACTGAATTCCCCTCAGACTTGAGCTCATTGCCTCCGTGGTTCTCCGGGGCGTCGTCCAGCTCAAAGAACTGGTTCTCCTGGCTCATCTTAGAGCGATCCCTATCGCCAGCCGGGCCCTCCGCGGAGCTCAGCTGCTGCAGGACACCATGGGCGACGGGCAGCATCACGGCAGTGGTGGCGGTGTTGCTGATCCACATGGACAGGAAGGCCGTGATGACCATGAAGCCCATCAACAGGCTTGGAGGAGAGGGGAGAGAATATATTCTGTGTTGAATGTTCCCAGGTTCTACAGAAGGAAATTTTGTGTTCATATGTGGTAAGAAATGTAAAAATATATAAGGAGTTAAAATGTCTTGGTGTCATTTGATTGAAAGAAAAATGTAACTCAAATGTACATTGTTCACACAATTTGACGCTTAGGTTTTGAGAATAATAAACTATTTACAAACAGACATGCTCCGTTTATTGTTTTCATTGAGCATAACAGCACAAAAGCTCACTAGTTGAGCTGAGAAGATTAAAAAGCAGGGTGAGAGGGTTAGAGGACGAGGTAATGCTACCAGGCTGGCTTCACCCCTACAAGGAGCAGAACTCTGAGGGCCGTTCTCTTGTGTAGGTTCCAGTGTTCCACCGTGTTCGCCACTAGCAAACCGCCGATGAACATCATGTTGGAGTCATTAATGCACTGGACGCAGACCTGAATAATGACAGCAGTAATAAGATCAAGATAGAAGCATCTTTACTTGAATTGTTTTAACCTTTATTTAACCAGGTAAAGTTATATATGTGTATATATTTGTTGGCATGCTAAATGATACACGTTTTCATTACAAACAGAAAACTATGTAAGTATGTTTTTTTGCATCTCATTTTGGTAGTTTCAAAGTAAAAGACTAGAAATTAACAACATATGTGATTCTGCTATTGTCCACCTAAATCGTAACAATTTGCATTGTTTAAGGGGGGTATTTGCATTGTTTAAGGAGTCAAAGTGTCTTTAATGAAGACGTATTACAATGTATATCTAATATGCCAAGACACATTAGTTAAAAATAAATTAAATAACAATAGTCACTTAGACAACCTCTCTAAAGCCCCTTTCACACATAGCTCCCGGTTTATTACTGGGATAACATTGCAGGCATCGCTAATGATTTACACTTTTCACACATGCAGCACGTTCAGTAACATTTCCTTCTTGCGCCCGTTCACACATGGCATAGCAATGCCGGAATAGATGGGCCAATGGACAGTCCAGCAGATGGCAGTAATGCAACACTTGTGGATGAAAGCCGACATAGAATTTGGGGACTGAGAGGAGCTCCCTTATTTAAGAACCTGTCAATTTTCCAGAAATTATTGAGAAAGGAGCTTGTTTGCAAACAAATGTTACTTGGTCTTGAGCGGGCAAATTGCCGGTGCAGATTACCTGGAATATCCATCCCTGACCCCATGCAGGAAATCTTCAAGAACATTACAGAGTAAGACTGTATGCGTGAAAGGGGCTTACCCACTCTTATAACCCTTTCTATGCAGTTTGGGGCTGTACTTTGCTACTGGCTGGTAGGGTGGCAACTGAAGTCAGTTAAACAGAAATGTTTATCCATTTCGGGACAATATGATGTTGCTGTATATACAGCAGAAATATGGTACAGAAATAAGTTTCTAACTGACAACTCAGAAAAGGTCAAAGTAAATATTGCCTGTATATTTGCAGTGTTTTTACATAATTTAAGCATGTTTGCCTCATTGTAGTTACTTCCCCACTGGGCACCATCATCGAGTCAATGAGGACGGACAGGACATTATCACTACATAATTATGTCACTTTATATTTGTCTGTAGTACTATCACTATCTCATGATCTGTGGTGATGTCAGCCACTGACCCAACAGATCCCTATAAGGCATTCCACTTCTTAGGCAACTTTATTTAGAAATCTTAGTTTAGTTGACTATTAATGAATTAAATTATAATTAATAATTCATTTCAAAATAAAAATACATAATTTCAAAACAAAACTAAAAATCAACATGGATGCTCGATATAAATGACAAATGTTTGACTTACCAGCCTCTTAAAAAGAATGTGTTACATAATTGTAATTTTGATTATAAATATGAACTACATGCAATCCTTAATATATACATTCATTAATTTATTCTTAACAGTTTAAATTAAAGCTTTTCTCGTATTCATTCGTTCATTCATCATTTCAAAACAAACTTTCTGCAGTGAATTGTAGGGACGTGTGAAACCACTAAGGACCAGCCGCACAAGATACACCTCTGTGCATACGAGCTGTTCAGAACATATTTTTTTAAGAACAAAATATCTTTTAAGAACAAGATCACATGTGAATTGAAGAGTGATCTGTGATCCTTCAAGTTATCTTCAGAGAGCTGACAAACATGAACACATGAGTACATGAACTACACAGACACATCGGGTCTTACCGGGCCGGGGAGGACTAGTGGCATTGGTCGGAGGACGAGGGGGGTGAGAACTATGAGCAGGTAGTTCCTGTACTGCCAGATCCACTGCAGACACCCGGCCATGTCCTCGGTGGGTAGGTTGGATACACAGCTAGTGAGAACAGGCAAATAACAGAATCCACAAATAAGTGAACTGAGGCAAGGATGTCATAAGGATAGCTGGGGACACCCTGTGCAACTTCAAAAGAGAGTTGGGTGGATAGTCTATATATACACACTCTATAGTCTGAAGTATATACATATATTTGCTAAGAGAGAGGATTACACATTAACATGTGGGGGGTGTGGCATGCTGCCTGAAAAGGGTTTGTTATTTTGTCAAGAGTTTGGAATATTGAAATATAAAGATAAAATATGTATTTCAATACATTTTGACTGGAGGATCGTTGCATCCTACTGTATTATATATGCTTTTATATTTGTTTCTATATGATGATCCCATTATATGAACTTCTGCATTTTTCAGCCTTATCACCACTTGACACACACACACCCTTTTTAGTCTCCAGAAGAACTTATTTAATACATGCTCACTATCAGAAAATATACCCATTTCAAATCAACATTGATGCTTTTTATCAGTGCCCAAACCCTTTAGCCTGGTTTGTGTAGGCTATATTTTCATCTGTAGCCAGTATCTATTTATGCAGTTTCACTGTTTTTATCTCCATTGAAAAATCATAACTTCCATAACTTGGTCTACGGTTTGACTTACGAAAGCTGGTATTTGATCCCTCCTGGGGTTTGCTCGGTCAGCTGCTTGGTCGCTCGGTGCTATCGCTCAGTAATATCCACAGTTAGTCATATTATTCACGATGTCAAGCTGTTGAAAATGGCGCATAACTTGATCATGTTTACCTCCAGGTCATGTAAAGCATGCCAACAGCCACGGCTGACAATCATTTCAATCTGGCACTCAAGTTATGTCCCTCCTATGTTTTGTTCTGTGCTCATGACCTCTTTTACTTGCATCATCTTACAAAGGAAGATCTCTCCATTTCACGTTGGTGAGGGACTGGTACTTTTTGCTCCTCAAACAGAGCCTCAAACAGCTGAGAATCGTTCTGTATTCCCCCTCAGGAACATGGGGATGAGACACCGGGAGAGTCCCTGATTTGTCTGCTTTGTACATCAGGTTTTACACCATCTGAATGTCTGTCTCCACGCTCATCAATTGTCTTCTGGTGGCTACTCTTGATGGTGTAGTCATATCTGTGCCCTTTGTGTTGGGGGTCCCTGTCAACTAGCATGGCAGCGGACTAGTTTGAGGATGCTCTTCACAACCACTGCGTCTTCCAGGGCTGGTGGTGAGGCTCAGGTACTGGCCAACGCCATTGCATACGAGTTATCTCAATTACAAACCAAATTGAGATCGAGCACACCTGTGCCTTACCTGTTCTGGCCGGTACTATCTTGACGTGATGTGGAAAATAATCCATGTCAGCTGGGGCCAGGGGGCATTTGCTGATGTCCCTTCCCTTAAGAGTGTGTTTGTGTGTGTGCGTGCGTGCGTGTGTGCAACAATGAAACCATTGTCATTCATTCAATGGGTTGGATTGTTCCTTTATGGGTAAGTTAGGTGTTGTTGTGCAGTATTTTTGTTAAGAAAACCCCATTCTATAGCAGAGATGTAATTTGAACATATGTGATTAAAATTGGTCTTACTTATCACATGTATATTACCCATGCCTGCAGTAGAGGTTAGATCATTTTTAATTTCCATCTATGTCCATTTTCTTGTGATTCAAATTTATAAGAATGTTTTCTGACGTAAAGTATAATATTTGTGGATGGTTGTGCCTTTTTCATATTGGAACGATTTTGAATTGAAGACTATTTTATATAACAATATTTTTTTAACACCGCCTTCAGAATATTCTGGTTAACATAATTTTGCTTTTGAGATATACCGGTAATATTGCATAGACTAACTTTGAAATGTTTGAGCTAAGTATACACCAACTTTTATTTAACTGAGGTGGGCAGTATTCGGTCATTGTAATGTAATTTGAGAGAAGCCAGTCAGTTTCTTTCCTTGTATTGCAAGAATTTCTACCTATGTCGCCACATTATGGCGTGCAGTACACACATTTGTCCAGACGGGGCAACATCATTCCGGTAAAAAAATTTTACTACACATATGTGAAAGACTCGAGTAAGCGTCTGCGTCAGTAAGTTTACTTTTTGCCATCCATTGATTTCAAGTTCCTCATTAAACAAATCTCTGGATATGATTGACAAAGGTAACGATAGTGCATCAAACGATTTCGGAGAGGAAACGTTTAGCATTAAACGTCAATAGTTTACTGGCGTTGGACTTTAAACAAAGAGTATACTAGTCAGACATGGAAGAACGGGACACTGTAGCCATACTGCCCACGGATAACCTTGCATCCTCGGACGATGAAATCACAACTTCTTCAGCAAACGAAGAGGTAGAAATTATGAGAAATGGTTGCAGACGTCCTCCTTTTGCATGTCCCTTTGGCCTGTCTGTTGAGCCAGTATTATTTCTTGCAATGTTCTCGATAGCTCTCCAAGGCCCTCTGTCCACTCAGTATTTATGGGAGCGCATCAGTGAGGACCTGGGATACAACGGGACCAAGGGCGGTGGGTGCGGCAATGCCTCGGCGGACCCCGACCCTCTTCAAAAGGTAGTGTTAGTGTGCTGTGTAATTGGACGTAAAAGGAAGTAAATAAAACAGTTCGTTTTTAGGTTTTTTTCATCTCCATATAACGTTCCATCAAATGTGTTGATTTTGCTTCAGGAAGTGGAGACCCTGACCGCCCACTGGAACCTGTACATTAACCTGGGGGGCTTTGCAATAGGAGTGGTGGTGGTGACCCTCCTCGGCTCATGGAGTGACCAAGCAGGCCGGAGACCGGTCCTCATCGTGCCCAGCTTGGGCCTGGCTCTGCAGGCGGTGGTGTACCTGGTGGTGATGTACCAGAAGTTGCCCGTGGCTTACTTCCTGGTGGGGCGGCTTTTAAGTGGCCTCTCGGGGGACTTCAACTCCATCCTGGCCGGCTGCTTTTCATACGTGGCCGACACCAGTGACAGGAGGTCGCGTACGTTCCGAGTGGCGGTGCTGGAGGCGTGCCTGGGCCTGGCGGGAATGTTCGCTAGCATCATTGGAGGGCAGTGGCGCCGGGCCCAGGGGTATGCCGGTCTCAGAAATATTCTCTCCTGCAAGATTTAGAGCCCATGAGCAAAACTGTAACTTATAAAAGGTCATTACATTGTCAGTAAGGAATCAAGTCTCCATTTGTTCAGGTACATCAACCCTTTCTGGCTGGTGCTAGCCACCAACCTGGCGGCCGGCCTGTACGCCTACCTGTTTGTCCCCGAGTCTGTGACGCCGGACCCCAGCGCCAAGCTGCTCACCGTCCGCCACCACCGGGCCATCTACCGCCTCTACTCCGGTAGAGGCGACGGGGTGGAGGAGGGAGGAGGGGGTGCGGCCTGGAGGCGGAAGCTGTGGCTCTACACGCTGTGCTTCTTCCTGGTGGTGACGGTGCACTTTGGCAGCAGGGAGCTCTACGTGCTGTACGAGCTGAGCGCACCTCTGTGCTGGGGCCCGGCTCTGATCGGCTACGGCTCGGCCGCCCTGCACCTGGGCTACCTGAGCAGCCTGCTGGGCCTGAGGCTCCTGCAGCTCCGCCTGGCCGACTCCTGGGTGGCCGTCGCCGGGCTGGCCTCCAACGCGGTCGGGCTGGTGGTGATCGCCTTCGCCTACAACACGCAGCTCATGTTTACGGGTGAGAGACGCGGATACCGACCGCCTGTCGCTTCTCAGGCTATGTTGCTGCTTTAGAAGAGGTGGTTACTCTTCTACAGTTACTTTCTTTAAAGTGGAACAACATTTTGGATACATCTTCTATGTTGCCTTTTAGGTGCTGGTCACACTGAATACTTTTGCAGGCTGTGGAACGTATGTCTTTTTGTCGAAGCCTGGAAAAAAGCAGAGCAGCACGCCATGCCTTTTTACTGTTGAACAGCTTTTGTGTTTTACGTTCTTGAGTTTACATTTTTTTAACTTCGAGGCATCCAGGGTGCTCCGCCAAAAGCACACGGCGCTCAAAAGAGTAAAAGTGGTTCCTATTGATAATTCCAAAATAGCCGACCCTGTTAAAAGTGTTCGGTGTGATTGGGGCCTTAGTCTTCTTTATTCAGTCTTTTCCTCAACCGAATCCACGTCTTTTTAAGAAAACTGACATTTTCATAGTTTGTTCTATAATTATATAAAAATCTGATTGGTTCAAACACAGTTACTGAGCAGAACCGCATACCATTTCAACCTTCTGTCTGACAACTTCGACTTTTTCTCTTCCTTTAACAGTGTCAAAAAGCGGAACAAGGGTAGCATAGTCTAGGCAACTTGTTGGTCTGGTTTCTGCTTTCTTTTTTTAGCATTGATTCTCCAAAAGCTGAGATTACATTAGATGATTCATTGTTCTGTTCTTTCAGTTCATCAGGAACAGATCTCTTCCTAAGCATTATGTACGGACAGTATCCAGAAGTACCACTCAGGAAACACTGGTATGGCCGAGACTGCAGGACATGACATGTGTGATAATGAGTCAACACTCTTGCCTCTCTGCCAGGTTATGGGCTGTCTTTTCTCTACATGGCTGCCACCCCAGTGCTCAGGTCCAAGCTCTCCAAGCTAGTGAGCCCATCAGAACAAGGTCAGTAGTGGATCCAACACACACAGCATTTCCTTTTTTGCAATTGAGTCCCATATTGTATAGCATACTGATTAAACACGCAAAAGAAAAACTGGAAGAGTATATAGTCCACACTAGTTTGTAAAAATAGGACATGAATGAATAATGTCATCATCATTTTGGAGTTAAAGGTTAAGGTGATTTACGTATGCAGAAACATTTTGGTATGGCTTCTATGAACCTGAACACAACATTGTTGTTGTTTTTTTAAATAATCAGCTTAGATAAAACGAGTGGAAAAGCTTGTGGTAGTGACATTAGTAAAGTTTGAAAAATGCTTGTGACCATGTGTATGTGTTGACTCTTGGACTGTACTGGGTCCTCATGGTTACAGCTAGTAAGAAAAGCTTAGTGTAGTTCCACGTTTTGATCGATTTTCTATGGCTTTGGCCTTAATGTGATAAGACTGTGGATTGGGTGGAAAAGGCAAAATAGTGTTTAGTTCCACCCTTGAACATTGTACAGTTGTATGGTGTTCGAAAGGCAGGTGTGACATACCATCTACTTTGGGTTCCAGGTGCCCTGTTTGCCTCGGTTGCCTGTGTGGAGGGTTTGTCTTCTCTGGTGGCCAGCGGCCTCTTTAATTCCATCTACCCAGCCACGCTGCACCTCCTCAAGGGCTTCCCCTTCCTCTTCGGTGCCATCCTCCTCCTCATCCCTGCTGGAATCATCGGGTAGGTGGACAACCTGGGTCAGAGACACACGGATGTTCCCACTCCCACTGGGAATGCTGCAGCGGGTTTCATTGTACTGAAAGGTTCTTTCATGGTTTTATTGTACTATTGTACGTCATTGAGGAACTAATTTTCCTCAATGACGGTAATATTTGTTATATATGTAAACAAGGATGCAGACACAGGGTTGGAATGAGCACATTTTATTGTGCCAAAAACCTAAGTTTATATAACACAACTGAAAGAACACAACTCATGGCCAGCTCTCTATTCATTAGGTCCAGCTGCTACCATGCTTTTACGAGAAGACGGTTGATTAGAACATTGATAACAGCTGAACACCGTCGCCTGTCTTCTAATTGTTCCAGAGTGCCACGCCCCCTCCTATTTCTCCACAACTGGCCAAGCTCAACCACTTGAAAAATATATTATATTGGCTTGTGACAAAAGTGTTACAGCACCTTTTGTAGCACCTAAGGGGGCTAAGAGGAAGAAATGCCTGATGGCATTCAAAGTACAGGTTTATTGTACCTAATGTGATTAAAAATTCACAAATGAACAAGACCTTTCATCCCTTTGTGTTTCTCATGTTAAAAGCTCTAGCTCACTAATTGCTTCGCACACTGCCATACTTATTTTGTTTTAATAGGATAGGAGAGGAGCAAAGGAATGGATAATGATTAGTGGTTACTAGCACTCTATCAGTTTGCTGTGTCAGTTGAATAATTCCTATTGAGAAGCACTAAGTTAACAAAGAAAATGCTACATTTGAAAGAGAGTGTCCAGATGACTTGTGGGTGTGTTTTAATATTATTTTCACTGTCTGTTTGTTTGTCTCTAGGAGCCTGGAGTGTCTGGGCCAAAGAAGAGAGAACACAGATGCCAGGGAATCTTAACAGAGACTCAAAGTCCACCAGAATATCTTATCATTTACCCACAGTCTCAGCGTAGATGTTGGTGCACTTACATACCACTATGACGTCTAGGTGGGTGTGTGCGCTGCAGTGATAGCAGTACAGAGGCAGCTGGTTTTGAGTTCAGAATCATGGGTTTTTCCTACATATCAAACCAAAGAAAATAAAACTAAACGATGAAGAATCTGCATATAAACATATTTTAAACTAAATGAGAGTAGGTTTTGGTAAATATCATTAATGATTAAATGTCAACCACAAAAGCAATAAATAAGTACCTTTAATGTAATCAAGACAATGCAAAAACGGTGCAAATGTAAAGCCTAAGATTCTAAATGCTACTGTATTTTCTAGCCAAAAGCTGCTTTCTTTGAAAATACTAAACATATCTAGAATGTATATAATCAGAATCAGAATAATTTTACTGCCAAGTAAATTTGCACATACAAGTAAAGTGACTTGGTGAGTTTGAGTTATACTATGGTATACTATATAATACTATGGCGGTGTCATAGCAGATTGATGGGCACTTGTCATGTGTGTTTGGGTACAACCATCAGTTAGCTTAAATACCAAACCAGGGGGACTTAAATGCCAAGTAGCGTAAGCACCATTCAGGGATTACCGAGTTACATATGCAGCTCCCTCCCCATGAAACGGATAGTTTAGACCAAATTCCCTGTGGAGTCCTGATTGCTCCAGCACCATGTATTGGATAACCCCAGGGCACAAGGGGTGAAGAGCAGCCATGTGAAGAGCACAGTGTGAGGGCGGAGGCTAACTAAAGTAGGGGTACAACTACTTGTGGTTGTCTAAATACATAACTTTTATGTGATCATTTGAGAAGGCCATCTAGTCGTGTTCTATCAAATGTATCGGTGCGATGTTGCCTAAGTTAATCTTCATTGTTTTTTTATCTAGATTGTTTTATGATCGTATTAAAATCAGTATTAATAGAACCTTATTTTAACGTGAATGTATGCACTTTTTTTGTACATTGTACAAACTGATTTTGTAAAAGCTATGCAATTGTTCAGCCAAACATTTTATTGTATTTTGGTTAAACATTTAATGAGATGAATAGAGATGTGTATGAAACTGCACGGGTACAGATTGTATAGCATTGCAATAAAAGTAATTTTATTTATTGTTTGTATCTATTTTATTGAACAATATATATGACCTCATGAATCACAACTTCAACATTTCCTGGTACATAGGATTACATATGTATCCAAAGATTAGACTGCAGTGTTTTTATTACCATTGTAGACTCCAAGCTGCAGTATGATGGTATTGCTGGTTGTTTTTTTGTGAGTTTTTTGTTTTACAGACCTGTTAATTTAAGATGCAATAGCAATTTTTTGATTGCCAAGCCAGGAAGCAATTCCTCACCATAGCATGGGAGGAAAGTTGACATTGTTAATTTGGAATGAATACTTTATCTTTGGAGCAGATTCCAGATATGTTCATTGCCTGAAGCATACTATATCGTAACCTGTACTATGTGTGAATTATGGATTAGTCTTTATGTTGTTTAGTCCCACTGCTGACTCATAAACAAGGTTAACCATAACAGACCTTCTGGCAACGCTTCAAACATAACCATAAAAATGCATTTCATTTGAAGAACATGAAACAATATATTGAAGATAAAAAATGATTGAAGAAGTAACTGAAAGAAATATCGATTATTAGTTAATTATTATTTTGAAGAAAACGGAAGAAAAAAAATGCTACTGAGTATTAGTCCAGACGTAAAAAAGAAACTGGACGGCATGTTATTTACCTGAGAATAAGACAATGTACACATCCAAAGGATAATTAAATCAAGGTTTTGGCCATTAGTATCACCTAATGAAATCCCACAGTTTAAATTTCGGATATTAGCATACAATCTTAATATAACTTATCGCGTCTTCACATGCGCACTGGGCCGAGTCTCACCGGCTGGTTGAATATAGGCCACGTTAACTTGGGACTCATTGGTTAGGTTAACAGCTGGTTAATAGCTTTGGTCATTAACACATTTCTTTTTCTGCTTCTCGTCCTTGCAGCCTTCTTGGCCGTCCAGTTGGTTCTGGCTGGAGTTTCCTTTCAGAAAGCGCAAGATTTTCTCAATTGAGGCCTCCTGGTATTCATGGGACCACCTGCGTGTTGAAAGGGTTAAATATCAGTACCTGCAAAAAACACCCAATTCTCCCGAGTAGCAATTGAAAAATCCACTAAAATGTCCAAAATGATCCCTGAGGTAATTAGGGTCCAATTTCTATATACACACACGGCATAATGTAACGAGCTGAAGAATAGGAGTTCCACCGTTAAACCACTGGCACCACTGTGACGTGGAGAACTTAATCCCAATGTGTTCTGGCTCAAAAATGGGGCGAAGATCTAATTGTAGAGACTCACTTGATGCCATTAAAGTTGAGGATGGGTCTCATGTCCTCAGGCAGGGATGTGGGCTCCGGCCACATGAAATTATCAGTGACCGGAACGATGTTTTTCTTCCCAGCTAAGGCGGTCACAATCTCCTGTGAGTGAGAGAAGAGAGAAATGTTTTTAGAGATGGCAACCCTACCATTGATGTTTGGATACAGTACCATTGTGGAGGTCCTATAGAGATATCTGAGCTGCCAAGCAGGCGGATGAGGTGATGATGGTCGACATTACACTGTATGTTTAACTTAAATGTTCCACCATTCAACCTCCATTTGTCGGTCGCTAATCTATCTTCAGATTAGTCTTCGATTAATAGATTCTAAGGATTACTGCGTTGTCTTTCCTTCATGTGCATCTTTTATTTATCCTAATGATTATACTTGGCACCACCGAGTGTGTGTTGGCAGCTCGCCCAGTGCCGAGATTGGAATCTAAAAGCCTGTAAATCACGGGATCTGATCATGTGATGCCTTTTGAAGTCTTCATGCAGCACGGTGTCCTGACCTTGTGAACCCAGTCCTTCATGCCCGTGTCTCCCATGCATTTGTCGAGCGCGTTGGCAGACAGCACCAGGATGAAGTTGCGTGCGCGCTGCACACTCTGAATGAGCTTGTCCTCAAATTTGCCAGCCTCCAGCTTCTCAACATCTATGAACACGCTGAATCCTCGCACCTGGAGGTGCACCTTCAGTAGACTGTGGGAGGGGCAAGGCCAACAACAGCGTCAGTGACAAATAACATGATCGTATACATTACAATTGCCGTCGACATTGGGTTGACAGGGGCTTTTATATGCCCCAGTAAAATAAAGAGTTAACTTCTATATGTTACTATTTTATTGCTACTTATTTCATTGTTCAATCATTGAATATTGGTCTTTAATATATCATAGAAAAAGAAAATTATTTTCCAACATTTTAACAAATTGCCCTGGAAATTACCCTAAATACCCCCGAAATATATGTCAAAAAAAGCTACTTTCCTACCCTGATACATTCATTAAAGTATATAAGTATATAAGTATAAGTAATTTGGGTATGCGATGCATGCAGACATATGTTCATGAGGAATACCAGTAGTAGTGTTATAATCTATTCTTTATCCACATATCCTTACAGAACCCAGACTAATTCCCTTTACATGTTTTAACAGCTGCTGACATATATCATACATCTTCCCCATGTCTTCTCCTAACGGGCCCACTGACCTGGCCAGCTGGGAGCCGGTGGTCCTCCGGTAACTGATGAAGACGTCGGGTCCCGGGGGCTGGGCGTCCGTGAGGCAGGGTTTGATGGGCCTGCGGTTGGCCACGAGGATTTTGGCTCGGTGAACGCTGTTCTCGATGTGGCAGTCGTGGTGGAGCTGCGGGTCGGTCAGGCTCTGGATGTTGTTACGGTCCACCCCCGACTGGACCAGACCGTAGGTGTACTGCCTAAAGCGAGGGTCTACCTCGGCCAGCCAGTCGGCCAGGTTGTTGGGGTCACACGTTGAGTAATTGGCATAGGTCTTCAACACTCGCAGGTCTCTTAGGAACCTGCGTATTTAGGACATTAGGACATTTAAAATGCAATGTTTTTTTTCTAATTTTTCAGAACAGAATGACAATCAGATGTGCTTTGAAAATCTGAAACTTGAACCTATTATATGTTATCTTTGACACCGTTCAATCACATTCCATGATAGCGGAGAAGTGGAGATAAGTCTTTCTTCTGAATGAAAACATCCTACTTATATTAGCATTTCCTTCCATAGCTTGCTCATGAAAACTATTTGCATTTCTTGTGGTGTGAAAGAACAAAGAGTAGGTCGTTTCAGTTAAAGTGTCTGCTTAATAACTAAATATTAACAGTAATAAGATTAGGGCTGCAACGATTAGTCAATTAATCAATCAGTCAATCTACAGAAAATTCATCAAATCTAATTTTGGATAATCGATTAATCGTTACGAGTAATTTTTCAAGTACAATTCACAAACCTTTTCTGCATAATGTTGCAGTTAATTTCAATCATTTGGTTCATGGATCATTATAAAAGGAATAGTTCAGTTTTTCTTGCTTGCTGCTTGTCAGATAAAGCAAGTACATCTAAGACATTACCTTGGACACTGGTAACTTGCTATTATTTACGACATTTTATAGACTAAATTATTATTCCAAAAAATAATAATTTGATTAATCAACCATGATAATAATCGTTAGTTGTAGCCCTACGTCAGACTTTGCTTTTGAGCGGTGTTGTTTTCCTTACCACCAACCTTTTGCGTGTGAGGCCGGCAGTCATTCCCAAATCCGAGCACAGATCCTGCTCTGTAATGTTCAACAAAAGGTCTCCATCTACCTGGAGCTCCTTCATTGAAAACATAAAACAGATGGGACGCCATGACTCCAGTGTTGCATTAAACATAACTACATATCATTGTTGTCCTTCAGTGAATAACATAACTTATCATACCTGGAAGCGGTCACAAAAGGCACTGAAGCCCACCTGCTGAAGCCACCTCAGCACCTCACAGTTCTTCCAGTTGGGAACCGACGACAAGACCTTCCTGGGAACCTCCTCGCCCATCATACTCAACGCACGCTTGGCCAGGGAACACGTGGTGCCGTTGGTGGAGTACATGACGATCCTCTTCAGGCTCTGCACCGCACCAATTTCTTGGAAAATCTGCATCGTGGAAAACAATTCACAAAGGAAAACAGTTCAAAACATCATACCGTTTAACAATATCCCGATGTTTAACGGCGGCTTACGGAGGTAGTAAGATGGGCTCCTGGGGGCCGGTGACGGTACCTTGGTGTTGCGCTGACGGGACTTGATGCTGGTCTCCACGCAGAGGTAGAAGGCGGCGATGCACTTCCCCTCCAGCCGCGTCCCGTCCAGCAGGGGCAGCAGGTGCTGCAGGTCGGCTGCCGTCCGGCCCTGCATGCTGTCTGCGCTGTCCAGCAGGTTGCGGGCAAAGTCCTCGGGGTCCAGCGACGCGATGAAGGGCTCCACCAGCTCCAGGGTGCCCGACTTCACCACCTCCTTCTCGATCTCCCGGTTGGCGGCCAGCACGGCCACGGCCAGGCAGGCGTAGAAGCGGATGAGCTCGTCCTCCTTGGAGAAGGCCAGGGGGAAGAGCCACTCGGCCGCCTGCTTCTCGATCATGAGCCGCTGGCACCGGTGGCCCCCGTACATGGCGCAGTTGGACAGCGCCACGGCGCAGTGACGCAGCAGCGTCGGGTCGGTGCCCCGGCACCAGAAGAGCAACGCGTCCAGGGCGCCGTTGGAGATGAGATGGACGGAGGTCTCCTCCGTGTGCTTGAACATGTGCTCCAGGATGCCGGAGACGCTTCGGGCCAGCTGGGCGTCTTCCTGCTCCCGGGTGAGGTTGAGGATGACCCCAAGCCCCATGCGCGCCACATAGTCTCTGCCAAGAACGATGATACAGTAATATCAATGATGTAAGGAGCAGGTTACAACGTAATTTAAATGTTGTTATCATATACTGTATATACGTTTTAAAAAGTCATTATGGTTTGTTAATTTGATTTCCTGAAGGATTTTAGGTGGGCTTACCTATTCTCCGTCACCAGAATCTGCTCAAGCAGTTTTGCCGACTCATAGGTGATCTCGACGGCAGGAATTTGAAGAAGCTGAAGAAGCAGTTCCAGTCCCCCATCCAGACGGATTCTGTTGCAAATATCCTCAGCCACCTGACGGCCTACAGCGGGCAATACCCAGGCCTCCTCTACCAGCTGGAATATCTCCGCAATGGCCTTTCTTGTTTCATCTAAATCTGTAGTATCTTTGGCGGACTTCAGTCTCTTGATAGAGGACCGGAGCGCGGGAAGCACATTTTCCAGAACCGCCTGAACCTCCACGTTGATACCCGGCGAGACCGCTCTGGGCTCAGCGCCGCTTCGACGAGTCTGCAGGCGGCTGACGTATTCTGGTACTGTGAGTCTCTCTGAGCTAAACATGATGGAGATGTGTCGATACAGCCTCCACAGAAAGATAGAGACAGACAAAAGCATCTACTGACATATAAAAGTATGGCAGTTTCACTGTTCGATGCGATTTATTTAGCGGATGTGAAGGTTGTTGTGGACAAAGGCCCTAAACCACCGAGGTGTGTTTACTCGACGTGTTCAGGGTATACACAAGACGACACCACAACACCAGTCCTCGGTGTACGAGATGATAACTAATGCGTTCACCAAACTGCATCACCGTTTGTTGATGTCATGTAAAGAGATAAGTGGATTGACTCACAAGTTCCACAAAAGGTTGAGGTGTTAGCGTAAAGCTGCACAACTCTGCACCTGTCTGGTGAATTCTACCAAACAGATACGATATAACCTTAATGGATACTTTACAGGTAGAAATACATGTCCATTAGACAGATCATGTAACGTTATGAAGTATTTCCAGAAGGAGGAGGAAAATGACTGCACAAGAGTCCCTGTTGTTGTCGGCTAGAGGTGCTACGTTATCTTGACGTATAAATCCCACAGCAGTTCCGCTTCCATCGCATCGATAACGCTACTGTGTTTTTTTATGAATTAAAAAATATACTCCATTCCATCATCCAAAAATGGACTCCTACCCAATACCATCCTTAGGTCAGCATCTACCATCAGCATCCAGGAGCCTGCTCCACCCGTCAGCAGTACCAGTCAATTAATAGGAAAACAGCCTCCCAGTGCGTCAGAGGAGGCGTCGGCTCCCAGGGTCTCAACTCTGACCTCTAGTGGTAGAACCGTGGCAGGCCTGCCTCTGTATGCTCAGGCAATCTCTGGAATTTCACAATCCAAAATGTGTATCTATTTCTAACTATTTTTCATCACTTTTTAATTGTAACACTTGTTTAAATATTATTTACTTACAGGAGTGGCAATATCAAGGGCATGGACCACAAACACAGCCTAATCCTGAAACACAGTCATTAGGGCCTTAAATACCTGTTATATGTCTTGACATTACTATCGTAGGTTCATATGTTATAAAGTGATGGCCAGTATGTTACTATTCCGTTTTCAGTGACGCTCCAACCTTATGTCACACGGAATTCACACTTGAATTTGTCACATGTCTGAACCAAAGAACAATAGGACAAATAAACATTGAACATAGTATCAATAAAGTATTTAGCCCATTTACAAAAACTATTCAATTATGAAGTAGCCTTACCTGCCTGATCAATTCCCGCCCAAATATCATTACATCAATTACCCATCAAAGTACATTATTGCTAATTTCCTATCTCTCTCTCTCTCGCTCTCTCTCTATTTCTCTCTCTCTCTCTCTCTCTCTCTCTCTCTCTCTCTCTCTCTCTCTCTCTCTCTCTCTTTCTCTGTATATATATATCTCCCTCCCTCTCTCTATCTCTCCCTCTCTCTCTCCCTTCATTGCTTTAAAAGCAACAGTAAACAGTGGTCAAGCGAACACA
>OOFG01071781.1:0-13160 GCA_900323295.1 Molva molva
ACAGAACATTATGTGTCTGCGAGCAAAATAGTTTCTGATTGCCTAACTTTTAATTAATTAAGGATTTTAAGATTAAATACTTTATATCTCTTTATCATAAATATATAATCATCTCAATAATACATAGGTGCCCCCTCTCCCTACGTCGTACTTCGCCAATCACAGACAGGTGCATCATTCCAAACGTGCCAATCACGGTAGGTGCATCACTCGAATTCGTTCTACAACGAACTTCAACGACTTCAGTCTTTGAGACACCTTTGAGAGACACGCACGTTGATTCTGCAACACGGAGATATACGTTGGGATTTGACCTGCTCTTTGGATTGACTTCCAATACACATTTGCTGCAGTTTCTACATTCGTCCTACATTTGTTGGGTGAGTTTTAAATAACGCCAAGCTTTTCCAATTTAAAGTTGCTGTCATGTTTATGGAAATTGGCATCAGTTTTGGTTTCTTGTTATTACATTTGGTTTTACAGATTTAGAGAGTTTGAGATGGTAAAGTTCGAGTTAAAGAGTGTGGGAGATGGTAAAGTATAAGCGTTGGAAATGGTAAAGTTAAAGTGTTGGAGTTGGTAAAGCATAACCGTGTTGGAGATGGTAAAGTAGAAGCGTGTTGGAGATGGTAAAGTATAAGCGTATTGGAGATGGTAAAGTATAAGCGTTGGAGATGGTGAACTTAAAGCATTTATTAGTGAGTATACGACATAGTCCTACATGTGTTCCAGATTGTAGAACATAGTCCTACAATTTTATGGAAATAATCAATATATTAATGAGTGCACGTTCAGATCATGGATATTCATTTATTACCATCCTGTGTTACGTAAATACCCACATGCTTGTTTTCAGACGCGCATACAGCCTAGCGCTTTTTTCCCAAACTGCAGATATCACAGCCTGATAACAAGTTGCAGAATTTGTAGTTTGTGGATTATAGTAATTTATCAGCGAATGGGTGGCTCTTAAAAGAGCCTTTAGTGCAAACATTGCGATTGAAAAAGGGACGTAGGTGCAAACAGTGGGAGGGTGCTTGTTCACTGGAGCTGGGAGGCAAGTGCTGTCCTGATGTTTTTCAGGAGCAGCCGATTCCCAGCAACAATCAAATATGTCCCATCCCTAGCCAACATGCAACCACACGCATTTTCTTCAAAAAATGCACATGCGGCGACATGTCTAGTTAGTGTGGTTGCAAAGCACGCCACACTATTGTTATCATGCGTCTTATTATTAGTGTGGTTGCAAAGCAAGCCACACTATTGTTGTGCTGTGTCTTATTACACGATTACTATTTGCTATTTTTATAATGGAAGTCATCGGGGAAAATACGCTGACTTCAACCATTCCGAAGGTGAACAACTCAGAGTCGTCGAAGTTGGTACACATAGAAACCGCGCGTAAGCAGGTCTCCAAAAAGTAAAGTACCTCTTTGGCGACAGGGGGCGCTATAACCTACAATCATACAAAAACTATCAGCCCCATTATTATTACGTCAATCACTAGTCCTCTTCAAATAGGCGGTGGGCCAACGGGAGATTTTGTGTAATTAGACGATCCCTATCGCGGGAGGACCCATTCGTTTGTTTACAACTTCTACAGTTTTCAACATATGAAAAAAAAAGTGTTGCTACAATGTTGGTAAATTTGTCCAAGTTACTTTTTCCGGCAAAGAGAGCAAGCAGCTATGTTTGGGTAGGTACCAGATCCCGGAGTTAAATGCCTCAATCCCAGTTATTAAATCAATGAGTGAACTCAAAGATCGCACTAACAAGTGTAGTTTATATTATTGAACATTTTCAAATGAATAACCACATTTTACTGTCAACGAAGCTAAAATAAAAATAGATTTGCGTTGCAATCACAGACTATGAAATGCAACATTTCGTTTTTAACAATTGTTGTTTTGCACATTAGCTTCATTGTACTAGCTTGTCGTGACTTGGATCTGGGGCTTTCAAAATCACATTCCCTGGAACTTCGGGCTGTCAGTATATTAGAGGTAAAAAATGACATGTAGAATTTACTTAAAAAAATCTTTACTATCTCAGTAACTTTAATGCTGTAATATCAAGTACAACTTACTTGCCAGCATCCAGTAAAATGTACTTGCTACTAACCTTAGTATTTGTGAAAATATTACGTAAATTTGACTTAATTATGTCCATACAGGAACATCATGATCATCAAAATATTGAGTAAATCTTACATGTCTATAATATTTAGTGTTATGAACTGAATAAGTCGATTTTACTATACTTTTTCTGTTTCAATTACTCAGTTGTATTTAGTTGTTTTACACACTAAAATTATATAAATGTTGCTTGTTTTCTTTTGATAAATGTTACCAAATGGTAAATATCACATATCACACAATTAAAGTATAATGCAAATAAACTTTTATTTTGCCAAGACGTAAATACAAAAATGCTGGGGGGCAGTCAACTGTTGTAAGTGGCCTGACATACATTAATCAAAAAGTGCATATACCACTGATACATTTTTTGCTCTATAGAATAAATAAAATATCACGGAGCGCTCATTCAAGTGACTGCTTTTCTGTAAAATAAGTCATTGCATTTAACATAAAAATTAAAAAACAAAACAAATAAGTGAAACTAAAATATCAATGCTATTTTTTTAAAACCATAACATACACACTATATTTCAAAATGTGTTTTTTAACCCCCTCAATGCATAGACTATAGAAGAGCATATCACATGAACAATAATACAACATGAGAAAGTTAACCTGCCAGAGCTAGATGATATTGACATAACCAAAAAGGCATTTTTTAATTTGATTTAACAATCAGCAAAATGAACATGCCACTTCTACCAAACGTTGTCTCCGAGTATAACACACTCAACTTTTCAGCAAATATCGCTAAGATTTGGTTGTGTCAATCCACTGAAATCAATACAGACTGGTGCTTTTCAAATGCTTTTTTCTCTCCAAAATCCGATTAAAACCTTACAGCGTTGAGACAGTGCAATTCCAACATAACGGCAATAAATGGGAAACTGAAAACATTTCAGAAAGACAGCTCTCAACAACTGGTTGGCCAGGTCAAAGTTGAACTCAAAGACAAGGGGCTAATTCTTAGCATTTCTCCACAAAGTGTGAGCAAGACATCAACAGCCCCACATTACAATTTCTGTCAAGTGCCTTACCAGTGAGCAAAGTGTTTATAATGACAGGGATATGGACACTGGCAGACAATACATTATCACTCCAATGTGATTGTATTTTCATTTACGCATTATCTTAGCATTACACCATCTTGCACATGGTCCTAACCACATTTAACAAAATCTAGTAGTAGCCACCCCTTTCCCTAGCGGGGGACGTAACACAACTCAAAGACAAGGTGGTAATCCTTTGCATTTCTCCAGAGAGAGTGAGTTTGGGTCAGCATGTGCATTAGTGTGTGTGTGTGTGTGTGTGTACAACCTGTGGGGGGGGGGGGGGAGAGAGAGAGAGAGAGAGAGAGAGAGAGAGAGATGGGAGAGAGAGAGATGGGAGAGAGAGATCAGATGACTATCAAAATGATTGTTTGAGAACTTCCTAGTTGGTAACCTGGAGGAGAGAGAGAGAGCATGTGTGAGTGTGTGTGGGTTTAAGAGAGCAATTTTGACTTTAAGGCTTGTACTTAAAGTCAGTTTCATCCCATCCAGTTCCAGGAAAAGTTTCTGAAACACCTCAAAAGTGTAACGCAGTGTTTGGGGGTATGCAAGGTTGAGGGCATAGATCAGTCCCATCAATAATGTGCAAGCTTTAGCAGTGTTTCCACATCCATGCAACACCTCCCTGCCTTCAAGAAAGATGGAGACATCAACTGGATCCTCTTCAGAAGCACCATGGACGACCATGATCTTGAGGACATGTTCAGTAGCATCACTGCGGTGGTCCCCTGCATACAATTTACAAGAAAAGAATGCTATTGAGGAACAAAACAGAATTTCTTCAATCATTCATATCGACTTCATTGCCAGAGAGTAAATCCTATTTAGTTGACTGAGCAGTAAACTAAACACTTCTAAGCAGAAGGTTGGGATACCACAACATATTGGAATGATTTCCTCCCTGGAGGGCAAAGCAAAGAGCACTCACTCTGCTGGAGATACTGCTCATTGGTTGATTTAAAAACAAACAAAACACACCTCAACAACAAATGTTCGACTAGAAGACTAGACTCAGGGGCACATTAACAGTCCCAGGGAACCCTATGGCTTCGTAACCAAGAGCACATCTTGGTTTTTGTGATTGTACATGTACCTGGCAATCTTCAAAAAGTTCCTCTCCCTTCTCGCCGAGGTACAGAATGAGGCTGCGGATAACAGTTTCCCGTCTCATCGCAATGCTTTGGTTCTGTAAACAAATAGATAGTGTCAATACTGAACTCTTATTCATAAACAAAATGTCACAGGAAACGCAAGACAATACATATGGGGGAGAGATATAAGCACAATGAGTGGTGAAACCACTGAGTATGAGAATTTGCACTGTATGCTTACGAATATGTGTAAGGCGTAAGGTGAGTGTGTGTGAGAGAGAGAAAGTCACAGAAAAAGGTCCATCTTTCTGCTAAATAAAAAAGCACAACACACACCTGACTCAGTTTAAACAGGAACGGCCTCAGTTTGGTCCCCACTTCACCCCCCTTGGCCTTCATCAGGGCTAGAAGTTTGGGTGTGTAGGCGTCACGTTTGTTCATGAAGCTCTGCTCCAGGGAAATTGTGGTAATTCTGCGGAATTCCTCTTTTATCTGCATTTATAAAATCACAAAAACAATATCAGGAACTGATCTGAATAATCTGGTGCAAAATTAAAGGAGTGCAAATTATGAAGAGACAATTTAAACCTAAAGATATTCATGGTGGAAGGATATTTACTATAGAACCATTGTTACTGCCCAATGGAGCAGGTAATATTTCCAAGGGTCTAGATTCACCTACCCCATCTTCACAAAACAAAGCAGGCCATCGCTCTCTGAAGTCTTCAGCAGTTGGAGTTCCACTCACAACCTCAAGCCTTCACATGGAAAACGTTTTAGACATTTTTTCTTGAATCACCTTGTTCTTATTCTTCTTTACCTCATTGAGAAGTTCCTGTCTTTCTGTCTCCAGACTGTTGCTAGTTTCTCCACTTGGATGTGGAGGAAGGTAGTTCACCTCTGCTCTCTTGCAATTCTTTGCCGGATTTCGTTCACCCGGGGGTTTACTTTTCAAGGAGTTGACATAAAGCTCAGGACAAGGTACTTCACGCCTTTTCATTTTGCTACGGTAATTAGCCACCTTCCAAGTAAGATGCTGCTGCCACCCCTACATGCCTGAAAATGAGGTTTTAGGCTCCCTAAGGCATGGATGCTTTTTTAACAGAGCTTCTACAACGGCCAGTCTTTGAAGGCCAGTGGGATAAGCAGTGTAGTAGAATATGGTGTCAGCAAGTTTGTCAAGCTCGAGTTCAAGTTTGGATTGTTAAGGAGTGAGCCATTACTTTCATAAGCCGTATTTCCTGCTTGAAGGAGCATTTCGACATCATATGAAAAGGTGGGTATCAGAAAGTTTGTTGGCCATGGTTCCGATCGATACTCTGGGGACAGTGGTAAAATTATGGTGTCAGCTGAGCTAAATGGAGAACTGTCGTCCTGGGAAGACTGATCCTGTGGCATTGGAGGAGAGGAAGAAACTGACAAGTTAATGGGAGTCACTGGAAGAGAAGAAGCAAATGACTCATTGATGGGAGTCAATGTCAGAATAACAGACTCTTCTGTTCTAACTAGTTTGATTGTGTCTTTGTCCTTAACCAATCTGTTGATGTTAAAGTGAGGAATTGGTTATCAAATTCTTTGTCCATGTACATAACAGTAAAGCTCCCTTGGAGTTGAAAATGATCCTGTGCAGCTTCTAAAAGTTCATCTACAGTGCTGGTGTCTCCGCCTGGTAGGATTAACTTGTGAACTTGAGTTTCTTCAATAACAACACGTAGTTGAGTTGGGGCAGACATGCCAGCCATAGCAAGGACAACTAAGATAGAACACAAAGAACAAAGATATGATTCAATATGACAGGAGCAAATTTAGCCACGCATTTACATTTAGCCACAATACTATATAAAGTAAATAAATATATGTTGAGGGAAGTTGTTACATTACAATAAGGCACAAGCATGATTCACACAATTTAAAATTATACTTCACCTAGTTTGACAAGCAGATGTGGTGTTTGAGAGAAAACATACGATCGCCTTGTATTGCATATGTAACCAATGGGTATGTGCCAGTGAGTTGTGACTGCTCAATCACTTTGACTATGCTTGTGGACTCTAACTTGAAACATCTAAAATGCTCAAGGTACCCCGCATTTTGCAATTTCAACACAAACACTAAGCTGTCACAAACTATGATGATTTGTAGTATTTCAGCAAAGTCGGGCAATCCACCATTGGAGCCATATACCAAGATCATGCCAATACCGTAACTGGTGCCCTGAATTTCTGCCTGGTTTGTCAAATGAACAGCTGTCTCTTCCGGGAATTTCTGTGATAGAAATTATGTTATGTTCTCATTTACAACTTCTAATGGAACTCTTGACATCTTTGACACAGAGACAGCAGGTTTTTTGACATTTGAACCATGTAGATGGTATGCGATCATGGACTGGTGTTTTTTTGCCATAGACTTCAAAATGTTACGGAAGCAGTTAGTCTGTCTCACTATCTTCTTAAAGAAGCTATGCTTAGCTTCAAACCGCATCGTCCATAAGGACACTAGCGGACCAAACGCTTTAATGAGCTGCGGGTAATGCTCTACAAAATGGTGCTTTGGAATCAGTCTCTGTTGTGGAAAAACACTGCTAAATCTATGTCTATGCTCAGAAATCAGGCTATCTAGGTGACCAATGCTTTCATCTGTGTGGGTAGGTGACATAACCAAGGCAACAACATCTTTGAGTGTCATCAACAACTGCCAGGCTTGTTCCTCTTTGGGTACTTTGGTGCCAATCATAAATGGAAGCAGCCTCAGTAAGCACCAATTTTCAGTTGCGTTACCACCAATGGTTTTGTGGGAGGCAAAGGTTAGCGGTATACCTTGGGGACAATTTGTACTGTCTTTCCACTTATAAGGGAACTGTTTGATGATTCTATTGAGCTCTTCAAAATAATAATATTTTTTCTTTATCAAAACACCTAGGCACAAAGCCAATTCTACAGGTACAATACCCTCAGGTGGGTAACCTGTTGTTACATGAAAATGATTTAATCTTTGACTAATTGCACAATGCCTTTTTACTCCGTGACTGGGAGTTACTAGCCAATGCTGCTTCAACAACAGAGAAACGTTCCTTTACGTAACCATTTCTCTTGTATGCTGTGCCAAGAGGACCTTCCTCACTAAAGGCTATACTGAGAGGATTTAACTGACAAATGCTATTTACCTAATCTGTGACCACTAATTCTTCAACAATGCAGTCGTGATTTTGTAATGTGTTACAGACAATGTTTTTGATAATGGGTGCGGATGCTGAACGAGTAATAAATTGAAGCTCCTCTACAATCTCATCTACACACCTAATGGGCACATTGAAGATGCAATCTAATTTAAGTAATAAGGAGCCAAGCTTATCAACAATGACTTGAACTAAGTCTTCACCCTCACTCACAAGCACTTCATCTGAGGGAACTTCACTTTCATCTAAAACGGAATTACCATCCTCTGTTCCCTGATTTGAATATGTCTGAAATACAGTATGTTTGAAATCTTCAAGGCTGTGAGGATTGTGCTTTCTACTTTTATGTGACACAAAGGTTGAATATATATTAGTGCTGTAGTCACAATCCTTAAAAACACAATGAACGGTTTCAAACCTTTTCAGATGAGCTCCAAGGTGTTCAAAATATTGCCTCTCGGTGTGAAAACTACATGAACTACATACAAGATATGAAAATTAATTAATTTGCCCTGACTGTTCTGTTTGTGTATGATCTCTAGACAAATGTGTACGAAGGGCCCCCCAAGTTTTAAACAAACAAGGACAATCTGAGTACAAGCAGGGTAGAGACCGACCTTGCCCAGAGTGTAAATGTTTCAATCTATAATGCTTCAAGAGCTCTAAACGTGTTGATGCCCTGAAGTTGCAATTTTTGCATGACCACCTCATAACATAAGGCTACGGTTCCTCCCCCATTGAAACCATTCAATCTGTCCTCCTCCTTATACCTCAACTGTCGTCTGCACTGGCTCGTCCTAACCGAAAAGTCTCCCTGTATATCACAAATTGTGATATTAAAAACAAATGATCTACATTCTACAATGCTTAGCTACAATTTTATATTACATTACAGAGTGAACAATGGCAAATAATAACAACAGCAATATTATATCAATGTTAATAAGACTAACAAAATCACAAATTAATATTAACATATAACATTTCCATCCAATATTTCAGTAAAAGAAATGACTAGACTGGACTCACATACGCAGCTTTTCACTTAATTCATGTTCAATAAAGTTCAATACACAGCTAACGGAAATATAGAAAAAGTTTGAGAATCAGTTGGGGCCCAGCTTGCAAAAGTTTGAGAACCCCCGTGTTAAGCAATGACGCAATCAAGTTTGTCACACAACAGAAAAATACTTGAGCTGCCCAGGCAAATTTTAACGATTTAAAAAAATACTTAGGCCTTTATAAATCTAGGTAAAAACCAGCAGCATTCTGTTCTAAGATGCTGAAAGCACACACCAAGTGAGCAACCACTCGTTCTTTGAGCTAGCATAGGCTTACTCTCTTCAACATGCAGAACTCACATGTAAGAGAGTTTGACAGTGAAAGTGGAGTGAAATAAATATCATGCTGAGATAATGTAACATTAAGAGCCACTGTTTAAGTCGACGTTTTTAGTAGGTAAATGTGGACTTCAGTGAAAATATAGCTAGGCTAGCGCTAACTTAGAACTAACAAGTTCAGGTGCGTGTCATCATCAAACATTGCCGCCAAAAGTTTTGGAAAGTTATTTGTTTCGACTGGACGTAAACCATAAACACTTACATATAAAAAAACGACTCGTTTTTGTTTTGAGAGAAGACATTCTAAGTTAAACGTTATTGTGCTTTTTATCCAGATAAACTGCAACTCACCTCTACAGATGTTAAGCTTAGTCTCGCCTGCTACTAGACCAAAATGGCGATGGTTACAGGAACTACGAACTGTAGCGCTAACGTATATTTATGGACTTGAGTCTGAAACGTTTTCATATCATATCATATCATTACGTCAAGCAGACAATCAAACTATCAAAATGTACACCAACTCCTATATGATCACAAATATAAAACAGAAAGGCAATACTCACTCGTGTCGACACGATCCAGCAAAATGGCGAGAGTTCTTGGCGTCTTCTTGTGCGTGTGCATTGTCCAACGCCGCATGCGCGAATTCAAATGCACTGCCTGTTTCTTCAGAATAAAAGTTACTTGGAATTTTCAGGTGTTGGTGCAGTTACAATAAATAATTGAAATAGTATGATTAAATATTTAGTAAAAACTACTCTTCCAAGTCAAGAACATTCATTACATGAATATGTTGTGTATAGTTTCATGTTTTTTACTAGTTCCTATTTAAACTTGATATTACACTGTAAGAATTGCTACTTTTGAATAAGTATATATTACAATGCCTAAAAGTCATTTTTTTCAGTGTAGTCCTCACTGTTATCCTTGCTTTTTTATGTGAGAACTTACATCTTCTGTCATAACTTTACTAATATCCTCGAAAGCCTCTTTGTGAGCTTTTCACATAATGAATATATCTGATTTCACAAATTTGAGTGGTATTGTATTACTTGGAAACTCCACCTGTCAATCTTTTGTCAAAATGATGAGCATAATGTCCAGTGGCGATTCTAGAGTCTCTTGGGGCCCTATGGCAAAAAAATCCTAGGGGGCCCCTCCAACCAGTGTTTATCACCATTATGTTATAAATAATGTGACACCAACGAAAAATGTACGAAACCAATTATTATTTTGTATTTCAAATGTTTACATTTGCCCAAAACAGGGTATATATTGTCATAAATAATCTTTAGAGGGCATGGCATATGTTATCAATTAAAGTGTTATACTAAACTTAGTTTTCACTGATGATACTGCTGCTTGAGGTAGGAGGTGACGTGTCATCTTCATGATGCGCAGGTGTTGCTGTCTCGCTGGAGGTGGATGTTGACGGAACTGATATGACAAAAAAAACAGGGTATATATTGTCATAAATAATCTTTAGAGGACATGGGATATGTTATCAATTAAAGTGGAATACTGAATTTACAGTTTTCATTATCAGCATTTGGAGGGGGCACTTTATCCTTCTATTTTGCTGCTGTCAGAAACTCAAATAATGATTCTGAGGAGAGATAAGAAAGTGATATGTAGGCGATACTAAAATAAAGTCAATTCTAAATGCGTTCACATTGTAGAATTATAATTCCTCAAGTTCAACTTTTAAATGTTCTCCTTGGACATAGCTTTCATTATTCATAGCTTAGCTCGGACGCAACTTTCATCAGTAACAGAAAAAGCTATTATCTAGCAGTTTTTTCCCTTCCAAATCAATCCATTATATTTTGTGCCTTCAATAATGGCAACTGCCAGTGTCTCATACGAAAGGTCTACTCTAGGAATGGCAGAGACAATGTTAATTTTGGTAACATTGCCTGAGATGAATGGTTATGAAGTTTCAATACTGTGCTAGTGTAATATTCACTTTCTTTCACCCTGGTCCAACAGTTAACCGTTAACTAACAAAAAACGTGAATGAATAAACGCCATTATTCTAACTCTAGCATTCAGTTATTTACTTTTTTACTTAATCGTCATTATCTGCTCCACTTACAGCTGCCTTGCTTTCTTTTTTTCTCATCCTAATTTTTTCTCTTTCCTTTGTCACTTCCAGATGGATAACTCCTCTTCCTTTATTGACTTTCAATACAAACTTCGAGAACGTTATGAGAATCAATCATGCAAATTTGACAGTAATAAAATGGGGCACATTAGGGAGGTTTCCAACTGAGATGTCATTGCAAATCGTCCATTGGTTGTTTAAGAGGAGGGGGGTGCGGACACTGCGGTTGCCACATTTTGAGACATTGCTGTGGAGTAAAATTTGTCAGCCCTCTGGGGCCCCCCAACTGCCTGGGGGCCCCAAGCAGTTGCCTGCCTTGCCTGTTCACAAGCAGCGCCTCTGATAACGTCATACAAACAAGCCACCCGCTAGACTACTCTTGCACCCATCCTGTATGAACATCAGATCTATAAAATAAATGCAGTGTTTCCCACAGGATTTTGTGAGACTATGGTGGGTGGACCTTAGACCCACTAGGGGGGTCCGGGGGCATGGTCCCCCGGAAGAGAAAAATGTTTAAATTTAAATGAAGTAAAGTTAAATGGCATTAATCTGGTGCGAAGAAGAAGAACTTTGTGCTCTTGTAAACAATTTTGTGCTCTAGTAAAGAATTTAATCATAAGCGCATTGTATAGATATGAATGGTGATGACACGGCAAAACATATATACCCAATCCCAACACCACTTGTAGATTGGTTTGCATTAGAACGCCTCCCTCCGCAACTTTACCCAGGAACTAGGAACCTTACTGTGCGTTGCCACCGCTTCGATAGCTTGCCTCATAGTTCCACATGTCCGCATATAATACAGTGGCATCTAAACGTATAAAACATGTGTCAAGTCATCTTAATTAAGCTCAAATATTACTTCCTGTTGAGAAGTGACTTGTATATGCAAGAAGAGTTGTCATTTGTCTTTTTTTTTGGTCCTTTTATCAGACCTATGAATTTGACCCATAGGCCGATGATGGTGGTGTTTACATGGATTAAAGTTTTCCGTCGCTATGACGGATTTCTGTCAACTCGGCTCTCATAAGGCCAAAAATGAGATCGGTGCAGATCCGAAGAGAAAAAAAGGAGGGGGGGGCGGGGGTGGATAGGCTATAACACCGATATGATTTGCAACAACTTCACCTATCAGCTGTGATTTTTTTAACCTTTTGTTTGTGAACCATGCCTTGTGCCTTTCTTTTGCTATGTTTGATCATGTTTGAACGGATAAATTGACAAAAAAATCCATGCGTTGTCACAGCATTGGAAAAAAATCCCAATGCGTTGTGCTTGGTGTGCTTGTGTCTGACCATTAGGCTAGTGTTTTGGATTAAGTTGAGTTGTGGCAAAAAGTGACTTTGTTTGAACGTGGACCAGATAGAGCATTGTGTGTTTTTAAAATTAACAGTAGGCTATAGCCTAAAATGACCGAATGGTGATAATGGCATAGCCCGACTCAAAGTTTCCATAAAAAACATTGGGATTACTGATGAAATAGCCTGGTCATAGGCTATGATAAAAATCCAAAGAATAGGCCTACTGATAAAATAGTCATTATGCTATATGAAAATCCTTGCTTCGCTTTGATCAGGCATGAAGGCCGGTGGTTTATCAATCAACATTGGCAGACAAACAGAAAGAATTAAACTAAAAAGTTCCAAATCAACAGACGTCTCAAAATTCTCTCTTTTTCATTACGTGTAGGCCTAGGCCTACACGATGTAGAGAATTCATGGAAAAAGAACAGAGGTTTGAGAAGTTCGCTTGAACATTTGGAGGCTGCGGGCGCAATGACATATCCCGAAGCTTGATAAACACGCAAAACTTCATAATTAGCAGAAAATGATACACCAGCGTTCAATGCCCCATCAGTCTCAAAGGCTAGTAAGTTTAATAAGTGAAGTTATATTAAGTTAAATTACGTTAGAACACAAATTCAGTCTAAAACAAAGACGAGATCTGCAAAGGGGTTTGGCGGAGTCCTCGGACACATTGGCTACAGATGCACGCGCAGTAGCCTATTTAATGATGATGACAATAATAATAGCCTAATAATAATAGGCTAATAATAATAATAATAATGATAGGCCAATTAATAGGCTATAAAGGCTTACATTTAAAGAATCAAAGAAAGAAAGACGAACCGACGTTTTGGATTAGGCTATATTTACAAAAACGTATCCAATCGAGCGGACTGATCCGATAGCCATTTGTCCTTCTTCCCTCTCTTTTTGTAGTCTGTGCAAGGAAAATCAAGAAGCAAGAAAAA
>OOFG01071783.1:0-14529 GCA_900323295.1 Molva molva
CTTCTGAAGGGCAGTAGCCAGCCTCTCCTGGGCTCTGTCCAGCTCCTCCTCCACCAGCTGGATACGCCTGTTCAGAGAGGCCACCTCTGCCTCAGCCTGTAGATTGAAGAGAAATGTAATAAGATAAACACACACACACACACAGACACGCACGCACGCACATGCACACGCACACGCACACACACACACACGCACGCACGCACACACACACGCACACGCACACGCACACGCACACACACGCACGCACACACACACACACACACACACACACACACACACACACACACACGCACGCACGCACACACACAGACACGCACACGCACACGCACACGCACACAGACACAGACACACACACAGACACACACACACACACACACGCATGCATGCAGACACAGACACACACACGCACGCACGCACGCACAAACACAAAAACACACACACCCATGCGGACACAGACACAGACACGCACGCACGCACGCACACACACACACACACACACACACACACACAAAATCAAGGGAGGTTCAAACAGATTGCCCCCAGAGCCTATTTGGATTGATCAGGCTTTTGTAAAAAGAATGAATAATTGAAATAATGAATTGTTGTGTACCTTTGGTCTAAATAAAGAGACCCAAGTCGACTCAAATTCTCTGTTTTAATTTTTTTTTTTAATTAAGTGCATTATAATAACCTAATAACACAGCATTTGGAGAGGCTTAAGATACAGGAATGTCATCACATATCAATATATGTGATGACAATATAATCATGGGAAAGGGAACAACAGGAAAATATGCAACACACTCACCGAACCCGCGACATCAACTCAAATTGCATTTGTAGTAGGCTGATCTAGATCAGGGTTTTTCAACCTGTGGTCAGCGCACCCCAGTGGCGGGCGAACGGTACTGCAAGTGGTACGTGGGATTTTATTCTTGAAATAGATACATTAAATAATAGTATAGAAAACAGTATAGATAATTGAAAATAAATATATTATAAATATTGTACAGTAATAAAAAAAGTAAGTATTATGGATTGTTATTATTATTTAAAAATAGGGTCACTTTGTGCATTCCATTATATGTTTTCCATTGTACTGTTTTCCATTGATGTTTTGTGTTAATTTGTATTTTCTAAATAAACACTGGGAGCATAAGCAGCATTGCTGACTCTTTCTTTTCCGCTGTTTCCCACTGGCAATGGCCTTATTTAGGTAATATTTGTGTATAAAAGGGATGCTGGCACTATTTGGTCATCCACTGCATGTGTATTTATCTATTTTTTACAGTTTGCACATGAGGTGGTCCGCAAAGTTCTTAATGATCATTTTTCCTACTTGTGTGTTGAAAACACATCATTCTGCCTAACCGGTTTCGTGGAAAGTACAATACTTAAACTCTAACAAGAAAAGAGATCAAGGAATGTCGTGGCAATTCTTTATGAGATAAAGTCCTAGACGCAATCGTCTAGGGCAGATGAGACTCCTAAAAGCACACAATAGTTGTAGAAAATAGGATTATTTGGAGTTTCTTATACTGTTGAACGCCTGATAGGAGAGCTTCGTTAAAGTAGGAAGCGTTCACGTGGGGAGCTTAGATAGTAGACCTATAATGGGCAGGGGTACGGTGTGGTACGAGACACCCTGCTCATCTGACTGCCAACCAGCGGAGGTTGAGCCATCTTGTTCAGCTCCTCCCGTATAGTCGAGCCTCAATCACCAGTTGGATGGGCTTCCTCGTGACCCTCGAGGTCTTCAAAGCCTTCACGTTCGATCCCTGGCAGTTTCACATCTTCTTTAAAAGAACAAACTGAACAAACTGACATCATAATTTGATGGCGGATCTCTGGATGGAAAAGAAATGGGGCAAGTAGTTGGGTTGGTATCAAACCCTTTCCTCAGCATTGACATTGGACAGCTTTCAGTTAAGATGCAGGAGGTGTTTTCATTACCTATGGGCGTTGACATTGAGATTGTTGAAATTCAAAGTGACTTTGAATTGAAGGCCAGATCAAGAGACGGGGACTCTTGGTCACTCGTGAGTAGGGAAAAGTATACACTGATAGTGTTGTGTGGCTTCAGCCAAAGGCCTATTTTGGCTTCACGTACTTATGTGAAATGGCCTTTTCACAAATGAAAGTAATAAAATCCAAGTAAAGAACCCGTATGACTGATATTGATATTGATATTGTGCATTGAGATAACGTATGTAATGAAGTATCAAAGTCGCAGTGTGACTTGTGACATGGCCGGTGCAGAAGGTCACAAAGCCGCGGGACGCTACGACGTGGTGCTCAGCGCAGCTCCTGGTTCAGCCTGGGTTTGTATGCAACTGATTGTATTTAGTAGTAACACAAGGAACACAATGATGTCAATCAATACAACAAAATAATAAGTCAAGTACACTTTACAGAGCGGGAATAATTGACCTTGGATCTCATCAAACGTTATGGGTCGATTTAGATTGATAGTCCCCTCAACTTGCTTCCCTCCCCCAGTTACCGATAGTGTCATGTAAAATGGGATAATGATAAGATAATGATTTATATATATTTTTACCGCAAAACGTCAAATAATCGTATTCAACTGGGAAGTCAGAGAGGACTTGGAAAATTCTAAGTCAGGTCTGTGACCCTTTAGTTACAAACTGCATCTGATCTGTGCGCCCACAACAGTGAGGGCCCACTGGGGTGCTCTGATGATGCCTTACACACCATCAAACTCACCGTCAAACTACTGGGGAATTAGGAAGAATTGAAGATCCTCTTTTTGTAACCAAAAGAGCAGGCATAGGCTGATGGGATTAGGATTCCAGAGGAAGCACCAGGGCAAGCAAGACCAATATCACAGAGATACCAGTAGGCCTACAGCAAACCATCAATCTGAGAGCTTGGAGGATTGCTACCGGGGGAAAGATCTTTACTTTCATAGAGAGCTAAAACGACGGTTAGGAGCCTGACTTGATCATCTTTATGGAGGTTACATCAGATGACACGGAGCCAGTAAAACGTTGATCTTTCGCTTCACAGCGTCGACACTGTTTGTTCCAGACATCATCTCTGTGTTTTTCCAAAAAAAATACTTTTCCACTAAGAATGATGTCCATAGTAGCCTATGGACGAGCAGCCAGCGTCGATTCCCGTCGTGTTGCTAGGATATTGCCTATTTCCCAACAATAACAAAGCTGAGGCGCTATTGTAACAGAAAACTCATTAGAAGGAATTTAAGTTTGTGATCCTTTTGGGTCTGAAATGAAAAATATTTCTGATGGCAGGTGTCCTTTTCCGGTGAAAAAGAAGTAACAACGTTTTTTTCTGTTGATGTATCGTTTTATTAGGTAACGCAAATTCAATGACTCAAACACGGTGACAGATACTGGTCCCTTATTACAAACGATTGACGCTCCCTGTTCGCTTATTCAACCTACAAACTCCGCCCTGTGCAGCGAGAAGATAGAATGCTGACCCAGAGGCTGTCAAATAACATTTCTGTCGACTTGACGGCAAAAGTAGGCCTATGCCTTTGCAAAAAACATCAGTATTCAAAACGAATTAAAAAGAACAAGACACGAACAAGAGTGTGAACTAATACATTTGAGAAAAATGATACCACAACTTATATAAAATAATCTTAAAACGTACTGTAATAGCTGGTTTTGGAGTGTTTTGGAAGGATGGTGCATGTTTTAAGCATGCTATCCTACTGCAATAGGTAAAATAAATAGGCTACCTTGCAAAATCAGTTAATAATTAATTGAAAAAATATTATAGCCTATAATGTTCTTTGCTGTGATGATCTACACCATTCATGTCTATGCATTTACATTGCCACTATATAATAGGAAGTTAACTCCGGTTTCATGAAGGGTTTTTCAAATATTTCAAATAGACCTAATGCAGTGTTGGTTTTGGCTTTAGTAGATTATAGTAGTCATTATAGATGTCAAACAAATGTCAGTAGATATTTATAGACTTTTAAAACCACCTTCATGACTATTTACAATAATGACAGCAGATCGAGCATTTCACTCGACCAGAGCGTTTTAATTTGAGTCATTGACTCCTCTTTCTGAAAATCTTTGAAAGCGGAAATATCAGGCCTTCAGTTCAATGTCGGCGATGGGACATAAACTGCATGTCTTTTCAACTGTCTGCCACTTGGTGGCATCATAGCCCTATTCATAGTCAACCATATCAAATGCAGGAACAGGAAAATGTTCCAAGAAGGAGAAGACATCTCAAAATAAACCTTAATTATAGGCTACATAATGAATGATGTATGACCATCGTTAATTGTAGCGTTTAGTCTCAGGTAATAAAAACACAAACAAAAGGGGTGTCTGGGTGTGAGAGGTAACTTGGATCCAGAGGCGGATCACTTTGCCGCTAAAAAGAGTAATAAATGATAAATAATAATATAAACACAAGAGGCCTATCCTTCACTAATTCAGTACATTTGGGTTCTGAAAATGGCATTCCAGTTTGACAAACACACTGTTTTGTATGAGTCCGGTAACAATGTATAAGGTGTTTCTGCTGAGAGATAAAAATTCTCAGCCTAACGGTATGCCACTGCTAATTAAAATAAAATTAAAAGTGTGGCTAGGCGGAGATAAAAACCCACTGCATAACATAAGCAATTTGAAATGGGCTTTGTCCCCATAGATGGACTGGGTCCATGGTTAACATAACTGTCAAGGCCGGAATGGCTGACATCACTACCAGATTAAGCCCTGAATCCCCCAACAGCTGCAGTTGGGTACATGGAGAAAATGGGAGGTATGGAAAGAGGGGAGGGGGGGAAAGCAGAGAGTTGAGCATTGTTTTTCCACACACAATAGTGCTGTCAGTCGAGGGAAATGATGTAGAAGGGACAGGGTAGAGTTCCTACTCTAGTTTGTTTGATGATATTTTAATAATAATAATTTAAAAAAAAGATGAATCCCATGGCCAACCATTGTGCTCAACGTATGGGTGGTCCCAGAGCGCTACTCACGTCAGCTGCCTTCTTGTCAGCAACCTCCAGCTTCTCCTGGGCATCCTTTAAGGCCTCAGAGTACTTATCCAGCTCGTCCTCAGTGCCCTTCAGCTTCTTCTGCATCTGAATCAGCTCATCTTCATGCTTTAGAAGAGAGTTAGGGGAGTCACAGTGTAAGAGTTACAACATTTATTAGTGACTTTCATTATTATTGATTATTAATGATTAATGATTAATAAGAAATAATAATAATAAAAATAATAAATAAATAAAAATAAAAAAATAAAAAAATAAAAAATATATATATATATATACATATGTTAATGTTCTTACAACAGAATCATTCAATCTTTCATCCGGTTATTTTTCTCAAACCATATTAAATTGGCAGGAGCCTTGGATGCTATAAATATACCCAATAGACACTTGTCTTTGTCCCTTCATGTGTACTGATATGAATACCCTTTTTGATCCATCATCTCTCTCCATTTATATCCCTTCAACCCCCAGATTGCATCTCCATCATTCTATCCTCAGCCATTAGCCAGTTCCGGCTCTGGTGTCATAAATACCAGATAGAGTTTCTAGCAGCTAGCACTGGCTGTTGCATTGACAGAATGTTTTCCTGTTGCACACCCACCACCTCTCACTCAGCTGGGCACAGTTGCTTCAGATTGATGACAGCATCAACCTATTCTTGAACATGCTCCATCCATGAGATTGTTACAATCAATCCCCCATATCATTTGTATTATTATGGTTAATGCATACTGTTAAATCACAAGAGCCTCATCGTAAACAAGTGTATTCTTCAACCTTCAATCCTTTTTTCACTAAATTAATTCATCCAGTTACATAGTAATGAAATTAATGTTTCTTTTAAAATGGCAAAATGTGTAGACACAATTGAATAAAACATTCTCGAATGGCTGCTCACGCAACACATTCGTCTAACTAAATGTAGCACAATGACAAGCCACTGTTGGGAGTAGGTCCAAACCTTCTGGATGAAACTAGAGCTATATTGCCCTACCTGTTTGCTTCTGTCCTCTGCTGCCTTCTTGTCTGTCTCAGCTTGCTCAGCCTGGTCAAGTGCGTTTTCCTTGTCCAATTTCAGCATAAGCATTTTCTTCTTGATGGCCTCCATGTTGATTGGGGATGTGGGACCTTTTGGGGTTGGCTAATGTGAAGCTCAAACACTCGGTGTGTGAGTTAAGGAGGTACAGGAGATTGGGTTTGGTGGAGCACTAGCACTTGGAGCACCAGAAGAGGAAATGAGGGGAATGGAGAAGATGGAGAAGAGCATTTATATCCCAGGCTCCAGTCACCCCATCATACATCTTATACTCCTCCCATGGCCCCGTTGACCACAATAAACTCTCCTCCCAAATCAAAGACAGCCTCTTAATCCTGTAACTCTAACCTAACCCACCCTCGGCTCCAACACACATACCCTGTTGCTGGCTGTCCACTAACACAACCTAACCCCCACTGTTGCTGGCTGTCCACTAACACAACCTAACCCCCACTTGCACCAAGGAGACAGACACATAACACATCACAATATATCTGCACATTGTGTTTTACCCTTTTCACATTGAACAAAGATTAGACAACTTATCATGTATCTTCTGAATTGACCTATTAACGAACATAGAGTTTGGGTTAAAATAGTTCCGCAGAAGACAAGAGAGACACAGACAGTGACAAAAGGTACTATAAAACAATGCTCTGCCTTTCTATTTCTGTCCAACACAAGGAAGAAAGGGCTCAAATTACACCAGGCCAAAATTAAATGGTTGCCCTATGAGAGGGAAAGGGCAATACATAAACTGTACTCTTAGCAATTAATAAAAGAGTTTGGCAATTTCTAAATCAAACATTTTGGAAACAACTGAATGGTACTGCTGGTTATTATATGGTAGATGGCTTTACAGGTCAGAGTCAGAGACACAACACAGACCAAAGGGTTGGTTTACTGTGAGAGCTGTTTCAAAATGCATTATTGTTATGATGACCAGCATGCTTTCCTGCAAACATTTGGATTGTATAAAATGGCATTAGGTAAGAGAGTTTACTCCACATAATCCGAGAGAAAGCACTTTGTGCTTGAATATACATGTGCATGTATGTATATCTCATATATATATACAAGTGTATATATATATATATATATATATATATCACATTTCTCAAGAAGTATACAGTCAGGGCTCAAGGGTCCCACATTTTAAACAGGAAGAGGAAGTTAAGAACACCCCAGTGTGTGATGGTTCAAATAGTTAAGAAACTCAGGGACATGAGTTGGGTTTTAAGTGGACATGATGACTGGGAGGTCAAACTTAATCACATAGTTAAATAAAAGTATGTACTTACAATTTGGATTGGATATGTTGCCTGAGGCTTTAATATGGCTGAATGTTAATGTTTCTAATGTCACAGGTGAAAACAAGTGCAAGTGGATTGGGGATATTGAGTGGTTTTCCGGATGTACCATCTTAGAATGAGAGTTCTTGTAGGATGAGTCGTACAGTCATACATGAACATGTATGAATTTGACATGAAAGTACCAAAGGTGGAATATTTTCACCATAAATGTGTGAAAGGGGCCATAATCACTCTAGTCAGGAATAGCGATTGTATGGCCATCTCCGTCGATATCCAGGGTCCAGCATGTAACAGTGGCAGTCCTATACTGAGAGTTTAGTAGAGTTGACAGTTATTTATTGCACGTTAATTGTTGATGTGTAATAGATCTGTCAATCTATAATTTATTATTGTTTTTTGTTTTTAGTGTATGTTTCAATTGTATTTTGAGTTAAAACAAGTCCTTGTGATTCGTTCAGTAAGTAAGATTTCAGCATGTGCTTTGAATGGACTGCCTGGCCCCTGACTCTGAATCAACAAGGGAAGACAACTGGGCATGCTCACATAACAATATGACGAGAGAGGAATGCCTGGCGCTGTAACCCTACCCCTCTCACCACTCTACCAAGCCTCCATCACCTGGCCCGCCAGAAGTGGCCCTGCCTATTACTGAGCTAACCTAGTGATAGACCGAGGCTTTAGTATCACCTAGGGCGATCCCTAGAGGGCTGGGGGGGGACGATGGCAGTTATGGCTCCCCACTAAGCCCCCACTGGGATATTAATAGACATCACTTGGCTGACATTGTCCTGAGGATTAGAATAAGGGAGAGCATGTAAGTCGAAGTGTTAGTGTATTTGTGTTGTCTCTTGTGTGTGTATGAATTTCATTTTTGAGTTCTGCCCCAAAATAGTAACGTGACCTCTGATCATATTAGCAAATGTATATATATATAATGCAGGGTGATAAAGTATGCCAATTGGTGGCCAAAGTATAGCCAGGCAGTTAAAGTAAAAGTGCTTTTCTGATCTCATTGCCCAGCCGGCAGCATTGAAAACTATTTTTAACAGAAGCTAATGCTAACGTACAAATTCAATGAGGTAACCCTTACAACAATCGAGGATGATTCTGGTGATACTGAGTTTCAGCACCATAACTAGCCAGGCCGTGATGACCACACAAGGTTTTTGTAATTCCCAAGAAACAAAGGAAGTTTGACTCAACAGCAAACATCAACATCGCGCACAGGCACAAAGATAGATCCTTGGAATTTTACAAAATTTGACTCTTTATTTAGCAACAGTGATCACATTTGTTTACTTAGTTAACAAACATATTATTGCAAAACAAACACTTTTATGGTCATGTTAGCAGCGGATCTACACTGAGCACGAAAGCAACGCATCGCGTAGCGAAGCGTTGCGTAGCTTTTTGATCGCTCCACGTCTGTGGCGCATCAGTGGCGCGTCGGGAGCAAAAGGAGCAAAACGTGTGTTCACTGCAATTATTATACGTTTTTGCTATTATTGTTTTTGTGATCATGCTTATGTTATATCACAAGTAAAGTCTTATTTAAACTATGTAACAATAGTAACGATATTTATTAACACATTTGACATAATTTCAAGCTTCAGCTAATCATTTGGTTTTCCGAACAAATATTTTAATGTTTGGAGAAAAATGATTTAATTCATAGTGGGTATCTTCCCCTGCCGGAATTGTAGCCGCTACGCCGACTACAATTCCGCTGCTGCAGAATCACGTTTTGATTTTTCCTTCTCATTTCTAGTGTGATTTTAATAATGTAAAAAGCAAAATGACAATATCTCATACGACTGATGCGTGGACGCCAGTGGCTTTCGGATCCATTCATCGGTCCGAGTCCGACTCGGTTACGGCAGGGCTTCAATGTTCAGAATACACACGTTCTTCCATAGTATGTGGGTAGAACATCTCCCAAATATCACAAATAGGTGGTTTGAACATTATGCAAAGTTTTGACGAAATTACACGGCAGGACTAGCACTATTCACCCGAAGAGAAATCACACCAGCGCTATTGTGAGTGGATCGCCATGAAAGGAAAACGTTTCAACCTGTTCTAATCATGTTGATGAAATTACCAACCGATTATTATTAGTAGTTGAGCTTTTTGGTATATTTTGGCCTTGTTTAAACATTGAAATAGCTGCTATTATAAGCAGCTATCCCCCCCCCACACACACACATGCACACACAAACATTTCTTAAACACACACAAATGCATGTTTATTAATTTATTATTATGTTAGAAGGCCACGATGCCGCGCGAACCATCCCGGCTCTGCGCAACGCTACGCTGCGTGCTCAGTGTAGCAGGGGACAGCATGTAACAGCATAAGCTACCACTGAAATGTAAAGGAATATATAAATATACATATAAAGCATAACTTTTGTTTGTGCAAGAGTTTCTAGCTTCAGCCAAACCCAAACTGTCAAATATAATAGCCTATTAAGAACACAATTGTGAAAACATGATTATGTAATACATCAATGAAAAAAGTTGTACTTGATGGAGAACACAATAAATAGATTTCTAATCGGAATTAAGTATGTGGCACATTGTCAACAATAGCAGTAGACACTACGTAGGGCTTTACAAAGAAACGCAATATCGAATTCTAAAACATCTGCATGAAAATCTACAGAAACTTTAAATCAATGAAACTCCCACTTCATTAGTATGTGTGTTTGCATTTAATAGATCATTTGTATTGCAACGTATGTTTCACATTTAAATTGCTTGTCTGGTTGTGGTAATGTAATCCCTATTGATCAACATGACCCATATTCACATTGAATTAGCCTACACTACCAATATTGAGCTAATTTGCATGTTGTCAGGGAAAGTAGTATTGATTAAAGAATATGTCCAAATCTACATGTTGGGCATTTGGCATACAATTAGTTTCCCACATATCCAACTAAAACAAAACAGCATTCTTTAATCAATATATTTTAATTGGTTTTACAACTATTTGTATTAAAGCTGCTGTAGGTAAGATTTGAGAGTTGTAAAGAGAGAGAGAGAGAGAGAGAGAGAGAGCAGAAAAGAGCATGAGAGCAAGATTTATAAAATAAAGGACCCCAATAAAGTCCACCACACCTACGTTTTTCCGTCATTGTGATGAGTTGCATTCACACACCTGTGATTCATAGGCAAGATGGATTCCTTGGATTGATTGGTCAGAAATTAGCCGGGAGCGCAATACAATCTAAGGCTGCGGTCGGATGGTCGTTTTTGCTTAGGAAGGTTCCTAACTGACTGAAATGACCCCGGAGTATCTAAGTGACAGCCATGATAAGAGCTGTTCGAATTCTCTAAATGCTAAGGAAAGGTGCTTCAATGCTACACTTCTTATCTCGTTAAGCATAGGGAACACTGGAGCATCCTTTAGGAAAGGAAAGGAGATAATGCCTTCCCACAATACCTTGCAGCAGGAACATTTAAACCGATGCACCAATCGGCAGTTCACGGAAACTAACGAGCGACATGGCCGACAATTATTTTCATACAATCATACAAATTGGGATCTATGTTCATAAATATGAGTGGACAGGAATGTGAGCATGAGCAACCATTCTCAATGTGACAACTATTTAATTTCCCTTTTGTGAATGGGAGCCTTCATTAAAACAAATTATTTAAATTCCAACCTTGTTAACGAAGTGGTATTTTTCTCCGGGTTGTCCACGTTTATATAGCCTGCATGAAACAATGCGGTAAGACCGCACGGGACAAAGTATCTAAGATTGCTTTAAATAGTCCATCTTTGGGACATTGTAGTTTCATCACGGTAGACCCCCGTCCATAACATCCGCCGTCACATTACGACGTAGCCTAGTGTAGGTGCAGTCGGATTGTTTTTTCCCCAAGTCCTTATGAATTCTCCTTCACCATCGAGGTCAAGGAAAGGACATAGGACATTTCTGTGACTATTCGACCGCAGCCCAAATTGGCTCATTCAGAAGCAGGCTCAGTGAACTCAACACAGATATTCTCAGATTCTAACTAATTCAACTCAAATATAGCTCTTAAATCTTACCTTGAGCAACTTTAACGTCAATGAGCTTAAATATCCTAAATAACATGCAATTTCATGCAAAACTTTTACATGACTACTTATATAAAAAATATATTGTAATTTTGTGTTGTTATGAGCCCTCATCGTTACATAAGCATACTCTGCACACTGATAAGCATCACCTATATTGTTTTTACAAAAAAATGATGTTTCAGACCACACCAGCACTTTTCTGTGTGAGAAGTACCCAAAGGACAGTTAGTACAGTTAATAGGAGCTTAGCGTTTTACTGGCACCAATGTTTCAGATTTGATGATAAATCTAAACTTGACTGTTACGCTATTCGTTTACATTCTGGGTACTCACATTTTGAGGATGTACATTTAACAGTCAAATGTCATGTCCTAAATAAAATAGTATGCTTAAGGAATAATTCACTAATATTAATAATATTCTAAATATTCACAAATATAAATTGATATCAATTATAGTTGAACCCATGACATCACAGTGCTACGTTTCTAGATGTCGGAATAGGAATTCAAATGGAAACACTTTTCACTTTTCAATTGGTCAACGCAAAGTTCTAGAGCGCCAGACTGCGGGCCACCTGCGAGCCATGACTGGTGGTGTTCCTGTGGGCGGGGCTCTATCATGCAGTGCATTTTGGGTTTGGAGTTCAATAGAAATCGTAGCTATCTACAAGCCGTACACATTTTTGGCAAAAATGTTGATAATAATTGCTAAATAGAGTATTTTGAACTGTTCAAGAGTAGGGGAGCATACAATGAATGGATTTTAGAATATTACATTGTTGGGCAAATTATTTCTTCAAGACAGAACACAACTGTTTATGTTTCTTAAGTTAGTTGTGCAATACTACAGTTTTCATTGCAAAATTATACAGAATATTTGGTTTATCTTAAAGGTCCAGTGTGTAGAATTGAGTGGCATGTAGCTGAACGGACTTGGCAGAAATGGAATACAACATTCATAAGTATGTTTTGATCAGTGTATAATCCCATGAAAATAAGAATCGCTGTGTTGTTAGTTTCAGCCCTTTATATCTACATAGGGGGCAGGTCCTCTTCCAAAGAGGCCACCATGTTGCACCGCCATGGTTCTACAGTAGCCCAGAATGGACAAATGGCTCTAGAGAGAATGTGCTTTGAAAAAAATGTGTTTTGGGCTAGGAGTTGTAGGAAGGAGTGGGGCGTGTTATCCCTATGGCTAAGGCCCATTTGTGATTATGTTTTAGTACTGTCGTTGTGTAGGAGCGTTATAATGAGCGATGTTGTCTATGAAATGCACCACACAACGTGGCTTATACTAGGAAACGTGGCTCACCTAGAAGCTTAACCCTCTCTCAGACACGGACATCAACCGCTGCACAGACAGAGCTCCACACATCCACACACACCGTGGCGTTATATAGAAGTGTCTTCAAAGCTTAACCCTCTCTCGGACACAGACCTATACAACGATCGCTGCAGCGACGGTAAAATAGTGTAGTGAATGGCAGTTCGCGGATGAGGGAGATTGTGAGGGGTGTGCATTCTTTAAAACATCCATGTTGGAAACGTTAGTTTTAAAGGTAGTTTCCCTGTTTGATGACTAAAAGTAGGCTCTCACGCTTTCATAGAAAGTTGGTATCCAAAATCGAAAGTGTAGCGATACAACTGCACACCGTTATGTCATCAAAAGAAACCTATATTCCCCTATCGCAGTGCAAGTAAATCAAGATGAACGATTAATACATATAACAGATAGCGATATTATGTCTATGAATGGAGTTTACCACTATGGATGCAATAAGAGGACCGTGTGTGAGAAACGTAAAACGCTGTTGCCTCCGCCATGTCCTACAACATGTACAGGGTCCATGGTGACTGACAAAGATCGACCTCGATGTGATTCAAATTGATTTCCCTTTTTCACAAAACAGAAATCGCGGTGTATGTGTACAGTCCCATTCAGCTTCATGATTTGTAATTATTTTATTGACTTGGGGAAAAAACACAATAGCGTTCAATGTAAAATGACCTTTACTTGTAAGCTATGACCTATCATTATACATCACACTAAATAACTGAAAACAATTCATAAATCTATCAAAGAACCTCTTCACTTGACACTTGGCTACTCAATGAGGTCGTAGCTGATTACGTCATTTTGGAAGTACCTACTGGCACCTTACACAATACAGGCCAGTACAGGCCACCGTAGTCGCTTGAAAGGGAGGGGTGAGGGGGGGGATTCAGTTGGTTGCAATCTGCAACCTCATCGCTAGTGGCCACCTCCCTTTTACACACTGGACCTTTAACAAGTATGTTTCAGATACGAAAATAATCCCACTGAAGTGTTCCCCTTTATCCATCCTTTCATGCGCAACAAAAGTACAACGCACCACCAACAGCATAAAAACCTTTACTAGCAATACCTCCCTTGTATCCCACACATACTCATTAGACCAGATACGCCTGGAAGTATCAAATGAAGACACATACACATTACACAACCTAAAAAATACTGCACAAATAACTCCACATGTGCAGATAATGAAACTTCATATTTCAGTAAAAAGAGGATGCATCTCTTTCTAACCCATTCTAGTTAATTGTGCGGATGACAGGAATAAGAATAGGTGCTTTCAGCTGTCTGGAAGTGCTTTTTAACAGGCAGACATTTTGGACTGGCAAGTTTCTACTCCAATTTCAGTCTCTTCTGGAATATCCTGAAGATCTGAAAAACACATAAACTCATTGTATCATTTGTGGTATTTCATCAGTGTAACGTTAATCTTTGTTAATTTAATGTTGATTCATAGCACACTTCTAGTGTCTGTAGCTCATAGCTTGGATGTAAAGTAGCCAAAACGAATTGTAATGATTAGCATAACACAGCTGATTATATAATACGTGTAGGATACTGTGTAGGAGATACGCATACACAGTGCTAGTGTTAAGAGTGTTATATCTCCCAGTGCTTTCCTCCACAGAAATCAATGCCTGACATAAGGCATTGATTGTGTGTGTCTGTGTGTGTGCGTGTGTGTGTGTGTGTGTGTGTGTGTGTGTGTGTGTGTGTGTGTGTGTGTGTGTGTGTGTTCTCATAGAAAGAT
>OOFG01071783.1:22899-40489 GCA_900323295.1 Molva molva
ACCATGACACACACACACACACACACACACACACACACACACACACACACACACACACACACACACACACACACACACACACAGCGTTAAGCGTATTTTATCAATGTTTACAAATTTGCCGACTCAGCTATCTTACATTCTGGCAAATTCACCGGGCGAGCGAGGTGTGTACCTTTGAGCCGGGATCCCGGATTCTTCCAGAGCAGCGGTCCCTCGTGTATCAGCCTGCGGCGGAGCAGCTCGCTCGCCCGGAACAAGCCCCCGTCCCTGACCTTGGCTTCGGCCCGCGGATCCAGCTTGGCCTGGATCTCCTGCAGCCTATGAGTCCTCTCCAGCTCCACCACCTGAGTGGACGGGTCAGGAACAGACTCACTTCACACCTTTCAGTTTCCTTTACTTATTATTGATCATACAGACTAACTGACTACAACATGATTTGCTGCATATACTTTCAATAATATCTACCTCAACTATCAATGATGTTGACTTTTCTTTGCATTTACTATTCTACTATTCTTATTGTGTATATAGACATATTGTCTGTATATTTTTTGTAGTTTCTTTTTTTTGTCCAGGATTAATAAAGTCAAGAACTCCTACTAACTTATCTTATCTCTATTTTACATATGTCTTCACAAAAAACTTTATAAATTTGAATAATAATCCTTCTAAATCACGAAAGTGTACCTGGTTGTCAATAGAACTGAGCAGTTCTTTGATAGAAGAAAGAGCCTGGGCCAACAAAGACGCTTCTTCACTGTCTGGAGGGCAAGGGAAGGAAGAAGGCAGACAGGCCTTAAAACATTGCTCAATACTTCAGAAACTCTTAGTTTCCCCTCCCAAGTTATGATGAAGCTAATTTTGTCCCCCTGATTAATTCATTGCTGTCTACTTATCAGAGAGAATAAGGAAAACGGGAAAAAGTTTGTTTCAAAGCTTAAATGGGTGATATTATGCCACCAGGTGTGAGCGTGATGAGCCATTACAAGCCGTTTGAAAATCTGCCCTTCCCTTAGTGAGTGTCCACCTAGATGTATGCTGGATAGATCAGTCTACCAGCCTACCCAGTGGACTGTAGCAAATGTTGCTTAGCTATCCATCATACATCTAGGTGGACACTCCCACTTGTGATGTCATTAAAACACAGGGAAAGGCAGATTTTCAAACGGCTTGTAATGGCTAATCACACTCACACCTGGTGGCATAATATCACCCCTTTAACGTACAGTATTTCAATGTATTTAACATCATATATCATGGGAAAGAAGTGCAGTCAAGGCTGTTTTCTTTCAGTCCCACCATACCATTCTTGGAATGAATGTTAATCTAAATAGGGTTGACACTTTAATCTAAGTGCACTATGGACATGTTTGCTGGCTGGACTTCAGAATGTAGCCTTACCGTTAGTGTTGTCCAAAATGCGTTGGATGAGGACGGGATATTTAGTGATTCTCTGGGTCACCAGCAGGATACATTCTTGGACACCATGGCGACGTAAGAGGTTTCCTCGACTCACCCGCTAAACCAAACCCAGAGAGTGTGAGAAATACGACATTTAACAAAATTATTATGGGGGAAAGTATCTCTACAGCAAACTGTCGTTGGAACTATCATTTAAAATATCACACCTTGAGGAAGACAGAAACTGATCCGCGTTGGTGTACATATTCTTTAGTGTAACAGCCCACCCATTAAAGGGGAGTGCTTGGACCTGGATGCATTATCATACCCTCACTTCTGTGGTTATGATTTGTTGGGAAGTGGTAACATTATTATATTTTTTACAAATTGTTGCCTCAAGACTTACCCGTATAAAGTACTGGAACTTCTTGTCTTTCGCGAGCAACTCCTTGTATAGTTTGACAGCCTTCAGGTGGCGACTGCAAAACTCAGCATATGTCTTCCTCATCTCATCTGCACACTGGCCTGAGAACTGGTGGACAAAGGCACACACACACACACACACACACACACGAGGTTGGATTTGGGATTTCCTTTAATTGAGTAGTGTTCCAATAATGCTCAAAAGACCTTCCATCCATAACTGCTGAAAAAGCAGCCTTCTTGTTGCTTTTCTTTCCAAAGACATCCACCCACCCACACGCGAGCAAGTAGTTACTCACCTGCTCTAGTAGCACATCCCCTAGCTGAAGTATGGTGAAGTTGTAGGTGGAACCAGTTTGCAGGCTATAGTTGCGACGCAGGATGAGCTGCGCCAGGAAGCGTGAGTGCAGCATCAATAGCTGGTCTAGGCAGGGGAAGATGACGTGCACCGTGCCTGGGTCCAGCTGAACGTCCTCCAGCATGCCCTGGCGGAACACGTGATCCATGATGCGCAGAGTACGCATGTGGTGCAGCTCTGTTTGGATGAGCTCTGAGGAGATGAAAGATACAATTATCTCGATTTATATTTATAATTGTACGTTTAATTCATATGCAAAGAAATAATGAGAAGCAAAGGGGGAAATGTTGCTCTCACCATAGATAACGTCCTGCCTCTTGATAACATCTTTGCGGTGTGCCTGCAGATAGCTGGAGTCCACCGCCATGCTCCAAGAGTCAGCCTCGAAGTCTCGCTCCTCGATGTCCAGCTCTTCCAGCATTGACACGTAGTACGCCTCTCCTGAAACAAACATACTGCCATGAAAACACGCGGCTGGAAACAATTCGTTACTATGCAAAACCAAGGTTCATTTTTAAAAGTGATGGACAACAGAAATCCTTAATTTACACTTAATTATGTTATTAAGGGTTATCAATGTGTGCATTAAGCATCAGAAAATGATGTTCCATGAATTACAATCTCACATAATCGATTTCCTTCTACTCCTTCAAGCCGATTGAATAGGTTGTCTGTTTTCCCTCCTGGCTACGTAGCCAAGCGGGCAACCGATTACCGTACGCTCACGTGTCCACGCAGGCCACTCACATTACAGCGGCTGCCGTACGCTCACGTGTCCATGCAGGCCGCTCACATTACAGCGGCTGTCACCCTTTCTGACTTTGAGGAAGTACGAACTATCCAAAACAGCAGGGGGGTAGGGAATCAGACCACACCCCGACATTGACACACCCTGAGTCTTTCAAGACTGAGTTTATTAGCTGAGTCTGAGATGTTTAATAAAGGGGTCATGTTTGGCAATTCGTTTTTTAATTGAATTTCATGTTAAAAATACACCTTATTATTCTCTCACTGTACATTGCTGCTGCACCTCTTTCACCCTTTGTCAGAGACACTCAGTTTTAGATCCTGTCTCTTTAAGGCCCGCCTTACGAAAAGCGCAGTCTGCTCTGATTGGTCAGCTGGCCCACTCTGTTGTGACTGGTCAACCGCTTAGGGAATGTTGAAAATCTCACGCCCATGAGTCCCGAGCAGCTGTAAACATTATCGGTAAAAATGACTTTGGTTCAGCCGTACCTGCTTGAGCCTGAGACGGATACCGAAACAAAAAGTCATGCGTTGGAATCCGATCAACCTGAAACACCGTCGCAACGGAGAATGGAGCAGGACGTTTCACAGTGGTAAGTAGTTATTTTGTAGCCATCTTTAATTTAAGATGTAACGCTCCAAGTGTAGTTTGCTTGTGTTGGGAAACACTATAGCTTGCATCGCGTGGGGATCCTGCATCATCCTGTTCACTGTATTACATCAAGGTGTTGTATTATCTATATCTTGCGCCAACAGCTTGAATCCCTACAGCCTGCAGAACATCAACAACATTTATAGAGCTGACTATGAACCTTTGAGGCATAGAACAGAAGAAGAGTCATTTTGTATTACATTTAATGAGATACAACCATCTAAAATAAAATCAGAACAGTGGAGGTTTCATCATACCACAGGATCAAAAGAAATGAGAAATAAATATTTTGCTCAAAATAACTTCATTTTTTGCAAATGTAAGCAAACTTTGTCGGCTTGAACGACTTAGGAAGATATGTCAGGGTTGTCATCCCTTCTTTTGTGGTACTCCGGACATGCCAGGAGACTCTTGATCCAGCTGAACATTATGTTGGCTTTCGACCGCCCCTTGACTGAAGTGGGAGACATGGCGGGCAACCACACCCTCTTTTGAGGGTCCCTCATACTGGGATGACAGGTCCTGGGGTTTGGAGATCGTCTTAAAGTTCTCAACCAATGGTGTTGTGTCCTCAAACACCTCATCAAAGACGAGCCTCATCAGGTCGTCCACATAATCTGGTAACTACTGCATTCAAATAGTCACTTTGTGTTTTTAAAGAAAGTACCCTTCTGAATCCACCTTCCTTGTACGTACATATGGGCCAATAATTAACAGTGGAGAACAGAAGCTCAGCATGACAAATAATGGTAAACAATAGTTTAATGTGGCCATAACCTTACTGCTTGTATAACCATAAATCCATCGCCACACTTTAACAATGTTCAACATGTTGTGGTCGGAAAACCACAAAACTCGCCATATTTGTACACATTTTTAGGTAAAGATGGGCCTACAGCAGATTAGCGATCCCACTTGAACACAATAACGTGAGCTAGCAAGTTAGCCGGGGCCTACAGCGGATTGACCAAAACATTGAAACACAATAATATTAGGTAGCTTTCGCACCGGGTGTACAGCTCAGCTACCACCCAGCCAACCACCCTGCATTTAACACTCGGTAGTAGCTACCTTGTTTGTTTTGAACAGGACAAATCCACAACTAATAAAGCATACTTACAGGTTGTGATCCTGAATCTCCAGGTTGTGAAAAACAAAAACTGTGCCTGGTTCAGGAGGAAGTCCTCTGTAAAATGAAGGTCATGTTCAAAACCAATTTTAACCACTGATTCTTCACTTTGGTAGTCCATACAAAGGGGCTTTGCCCTCCCACTGACGCTAACAGCGTCTTCACGACATGGCGACACCAGAACCGAACTCCACAAGCCTCCACTCTAATTAGCTTTGTTTGAGGGCGTGCCAAACTAGCCGCGAGGCTGGGACTCTTGCTAATGTGTTCCTTGGTGAAGTCACCAAGTCATGGGAGTACATGCTGACTGCAAACTAGCTGGTTCAGACAAGTTCAGGAGAGGTGTTTTCTGTGGGAGAGTATCTAAAAAAGGAAAAAGATGCATGATCCCTTTTCTATACTTTTTGAGGATACATCCCACTGTGATACATTATGGTTATGTTATGTTTTTAGATCCTGAAGATCACTTGAAGATTTGATTACGATTGATTAAATTCCTGAAAACTACGAGCCACATATCAAGAATACATTTCAAGAAACATTGCTTAAGTTGGCTCATCTCACTGCAACATAGAATTTTTTAACAAGAACTATAATTGTCCAGACTAGATAACTACAATTCCTTTTTTTCACGGCAAGCAGTTTTCGCCTGAGCTGATCCAAAACACAACTGCAAGATGCTGATCTGATTCAGTGATCGCTTGACAAAAAGCGTTACCCATGCGCTTTTTTCTCAGCTGTCTCCTACTGAGAAAAACATATGACATTTGACATCAGGAACAGAGAACTGAAGTAGTAGAGGCATTGGTTTCAGGGGGCCCAACATCCCTTCATAGTCTCTTGACAGACCACAAGAAGCTTGAGTACATCCAGAGTACAGACACCGGTCTCCAACAACCATTGCCCATTCCCTAAAGGGTCCAACATATCCTCGGACTTCATCACTGGTGATCCGCCATCAAAGAGTAATACCATCATCCTAGTGGTGGTGGGTTTGTGCCTCTCCGTCAGAGCCCCACTGCCTGCGAACAAGCAGATCACGTGTATTCCAATCCTAGGGCCCCTGGACAGTGTTTAGGAATCTTGTCCTTCGTTCTTCTTCACACCGCAGGCAATCGTTCAGGGTCGCGGGGAACATGAATGTCAGAACATTGGATCGTTGAAGCATATGTGCACAATATGAAAAAGATAAGCTAAGGATATCCTGAGAGACTGTCTGCCCATATATCAGGATACAAAATCATGGCCAAAAACTCATTTTTGATACTTTAAATGCCGTTCTTAATCTTCGGGTCCCTGCCGGCCTTGATGGGTCCCAAACAACATGTGAACAATTAAAAAAGACATGCTAAAGGTCGTTGATAATATGTCACGCAGCTCACCTTCAGGGTTGGAAATAAGCACCTTCCACGGGTCAATTTTGTGAGACATGTTCAATTTAATACAAACTGTTTGCGATATTACTTCCTTATTCCTGACTGCAAATTGTAAGGCTCCGCACGACTATTGCATCTTTGTAGGGGGGTTCCCGGTATGGTCGCAAACTATGGGGGGATGGGGGCTTTCCCAATATTGGAAAGAAAAAGAAGTCATCATAGCTCCAACCAATACTGGGGCGCTCATGTGCTCTTTGCCTGCCATTGAAATGCAGCTGTCCGTGTGTGCCCTTGCTTCCAACGCAATCTGCTGGCTATCATCTGCAAGAGACAATAAATAATCAGACTCACCCTTTCCCAGTACCTCGCTGCCTCACCTGCCGCATGTGCCACAGGGTGAGCCTAACTGGTTGATTGGCAGGTGGTGAGGCCCGCTGTGACACTGCTTTTGGACTCCACAGAGCTGAGTCCAAGTTTAATGCTATTGAAATAGATTCAAAACATCCAAACACAGAACTTTACCCCGGGTTCAGAGTGCATCCTGGGAATGGAAACGCATGTTTTGGATCCAAAGAGGAAGCAAGCAATTTGCTACCATTGCTATCTAGCTGTCTAGAGGGTTAAAAGTGGCTTGCTAAATGACAGTCCCGGAAAATGGCCAACCTTCCTCCATCCTGAGGCCATCCTGAGGCCATCCTGAGGCCATCCTGAGGCCATCCCACAGTGGATGTGTTTACCACACATCTTCCAGCAATGCAAAGAACAGGGAGAAATGATGCTGGGTATGAGGTGTCTGTTCCTGCAAGCTCCAAACTTTTACTGGCTTTCAATAAAATGTCTGTCCGGATGGAGATGAAGCCAGGAAACTTTTGCAATTACATGTTTGAATGCAATACCTTTGGAAACTAGATTAACAACTATGAACTGCTTTATAATGGCTGTTCGTGGTTCTGGGAGAGGGTCAAGGATGGGTTCCTCAAAACTGTTAGTGTCCGCACCAAGCATATACATATGCTGACCTTTCTGCTCTAGATCATCTATGGAGTAAGTTACATTCAGATATGTTACGCTTTTGCATGTCATGGCAAAACAGTCAACTTCAGAGATACAATTCAGGGTACATCTGATTGTCTCATTGTCAACATTGCATGTCTATCAAGCTTATCCAAGACAATCTTGTGGAATGGAGACAGTGGCACCACTGCTGTACAGTTTTCTAAGATAAGTCTTTATGCTGACCCCCAAACACTGTGCTTAACATAAAGCATATACGTTGTGTCATCGCGTGACAAAGTCCCAACCATTTGTCCTCCCAGAATACTGGCAAATTCACCACCATATTCACACATCTTCATGGCATACTAAGCTGTTGAAATTGCCTCATAATCTGGATTTCAATTGTCCTATTGTTGTTATTAAACTTTCCCAGTATTCCATTAAAACGCTCAAATGAAAAACACCAGAAGGAATAAACTGGTCCGGAGTCCAACATGCACTCTTTCAAATGAAGATGTAAATGCATGTTGGGGCTGGAGTGCAATGGGCCAAACCGTTTTGAGATAAATGTCTGCAGGCAGCTATCCGCTACTTCCAGTCTATTGATGGATGTGACTCTGGAGCAGAGGATGATACAAGCCTGCAGTTGAACCACATGTCATAGTGTCTGTGCTCGATAAGCCCCTTAGACAAAACAGGGAGTAAATGGTTGCCCAGTTTTTCCACTGATCTGCTGTAAATCCTGTAAAGCCAGATGAAATTCGCAAGGGAATTCTTCCAACCTCAAGGTATTTTGATGTTTTCCACTCTAGTTTGAAGTTCATCAAGGCTCTTTCCAATTCCAAGTTCTGTCCACAGTCGGACAATACATGTCAGAAGGTTGTGCATTGGATCTATGACAACAAATCTGATGGCATCATAGTAACTCAGGCGGAAAAGTTCTGACCATCTAGGGCCATACTTATGTTCAATTATTTTCCGTTCTGCGTTCGTCCTTGCCCGTTTGGATAATCCAGTGTAGTGCATGTGATCCGCTGATGTGCATGACTCCCATGAAGACCGCTCAAACCCAGAGTACTCCATTTTTGCACCAAATTCTTTCTTGCTGAACGTCTTCAAGCACTTGCTGTATCCGGCAAGAGTCAATTAAATGCAATTTGTTACACACACACATATTTATACTTGATCATTCAATGAAACAGACCAGCTGCTATTTATCAAAATATCACCAATGTAAACATCTACATATTGATTTTACTGATATTGATTCAATGTTTATTAATTATATATTGCAAAGCCTTTGTTTGAATACTTCAATTACGATTGAACGATTGCTGATATATATATTTACTTCCCCGTAATCTCTACGTCAGCTATTACGTCATCGCGTAAGAGGGCTCGTCCAATCACATGCGAGGTCACGGTCACACGGAAGACCTCGCGTATAAATACAGACCTGTTTCCTATTGTGAGCCATTCATATACATATCAGCAATCGTTCATTCTTCACACCTGTAAGATGGAAGTCCCCAATCTGAAAAATAAAAAATCTCTGCGCTTTTGTGAACATTGTGTCAGCGGACTGTCTCATACGCAGTATTTCAGCAGAAAAAAATGTATTTCCGAAATGGAGTTTGGGGAAGGAAATCTAAAAGGGCTAGATCAGAAGCTCTACAGGACCTGCTGTCAGCCAGCCAAGACCACGCCGGTGGCCACGCGAGTTATTCACCGTCGATGTTTGGAGATCTCCAAGTGAACTTCGTTGGAGAGGTTGACGAAACTGAAGAAATGCACCCACAGACGGATAATTCAGACGGTAAGCAGCACAATTAAAGGCTACTTGAGAATTTGGTTGCTTTTCACTGTGATGGTTACTGTAATAATTCATTTTAAGCATTTACATAACCAGTTTTGTGTTCTACTGATGTTGTTAAAATGGGGATGAGGCTTCTGCTAAGTACTAGGAAAAGCGGATGGAGCGATCAGGGCTCAGGAGACCAGCAGGGGGCTGATGTCCAAGAATGAGTCAAAGCAGGACTTGTGCAACCAGGCAAAGTTCAGGAAGTCAGGAGATTGATCCTTGTAATGTATCCAGTGATATACATGCAGTTCACCTGTTAATAAATATGTAAATTTGATTTGGATATGTCAATATAAATAATTTCCCTTATATCTTAACAAATATTATAAAAGGGTTCAAAAGGGGGGTTCTAAAATTGGCAATTTAGAAATACAAAATGATGTAGGTTAGAGTTGAAAATTGAATTCCCCATAACAAACTACATCATTTTGACACCCCCCAAGTAAGTAACTTTTACTGTATTTATGTTTTTACTCTTACTTTAGCTTTTCTTGTTTTTATTTATAACATACTCATTTAATTATTTTCAGCTGCCTGTAAGACGTACTACGAGATCGTACGCAGGAACTTCCGGCACAGCAAACCGGACCTTGGCTCAGGCGTTCGCCATGAAGAGTTCAGCCCGAAGTCGACAGAAGGATGAGGGTAGTAAATATGAACATAATATAGAAGATATAACCAGTATAGACAGCGGTAAAAGTCTGGTATGAATAATATTGTAGGTCAATGTGACATTTATTTGATATAGTAGACTGATTGACTGTACTTTTTGTGTTTCCAGCTGCTGAAAGCGAGGCAGAGTGTATTACATGACCTGGACTTCAGGGGGCACATCACCATGGATTTGATGTCCGATGAGGAGGACAGCACCTTTGAGGGGGTGTCTGGGTGGAACGTGAGGCCTCCATCCTTTCGCAGCCAAAAGCTAAACGTTCTTATACACCCCCCTTCCCACTGCTAAAAGGTTATCTAGCAGGATGGTGGTGAAATCCACTATGGAAGCTAATCCAAAGTACACGGCTACACATCACCGATGTTTGCAAACTGGAGCACCGTCGGACAGAATGCCACCTAGCACGTATGAGCCTGAGGCGGCAAAAATACATTTCCAGGGTCATCTAATGCCCATGTCCGGCTGTAGGCTAACTGTTTTGTTCCAGGCAGTGGCTCATGTAGCAACGTTTCGTTGATCACATGGAGATCGGCCATATGCCCAGTCTCAGGACGTGCCACTAGTGTTGTTGTTGTTTTTTACTGTTTTGTATATTGCTGATGTTCATATTTGTTTTTCTATTCTGCTGTGTTTTTTTGTTTTTATTTACCTATGTATATTATAGCTGCTCTTCTGGACATATTTTTTTGTTAGTTTTGCCCTTTTTTGACTTTTTGTAATAACTGTCAATAAAACTTTTACTTGTCAACATGTTCCCTGAACAATTTTTACTATTCATGTAATTTGTTAGTGTAGCCCATAGGATAACATGAATATATATATGCTTGCTAATATACACAACATACAATTATTATTAATATTGTAAGGGGCGGGTTTACTGAAGCCCCCAAGCCAGGTTGACCAATAGTAACAGATCTACAAACCAATCACGAGTGGTTTCTCTTTTGAAACGTCTGTGGTTTCATCCAATGCTGAGTGAGGTAACTTCTAGCCAGGCGTGTTGGAATGCTATACAAATGCTAATTAGTCACTATTCACACCTAGCTAGATGTGAGTACCCCCATGTACGAAGCTTAATTACCCGGAGAGCACGTCCTTTCTTGTAACTCGCCTGCATTCATGCGGCTCTTCAAGTCAGTTACCTTGATTGGCATTAGGGCTCAGCTGGGTGATTTCCTTATTGTCCTCAGCTGCTGACATGTATTTAGGTTCAAAGCTTCGTGGTCTTACTCTATTAGTCTCACAAATCAGACTTTAGATTATTAATCTAAAACTATTATTAATCTTAAATCTGATACAAGGTGGATACAAGGATACAAGCTGTAGCTCCGCCCCTTTCAGCTTTTGGTTTCAGGACTAGCCCCACAGAAGTTCTGCTATAAAATAGCACAGTGCTGGATCCCAGATTAGGTCACTATGAATGTCAAGCTCTCTAATCTAAGATTATGTCACGTGAGATCCGATGCTCCAGCAGGACCATCTTCAGCTAACCTTTGGTTCACTTTGCCCTATCTATTAATGTTATTGAAGGCATTTGCTTGACCTCGCTCGACATTGACTCCGCCCCGTGGCCATGTGTTGCTGGGATACCAATGAAAAATATATATCCTCTTACCCTGCATTATATACAGTTTCTGGCCCACAGGTTCTGTATATACTGGCTCCGCTGCTGTAGGTTCTTGTGGACTGTAAGAGGGGTTTCTTATGTGTAATTGTTGGTTAAGGTTGCAGCAGCCTTATTACTTACCCTCGTCATTCAGCGACTCCATAGAGATGGCTCTGTTTCTGAAGTTCAGCGAGTCCGTGGACTGGGACAGTATCCTGCGCAGGCCCATGGGAGAGTCCTCATTCAGGTTCCTACAGCCAAAGAGCATGCATGTACACACACACACACACACACACATATTCAAATGCCTGAAATCAACGCTCATATCAATACCGTCATGTGCCCAAGACAATTATTTATTCTAGAAATATGCTATATTTCCTATATTATATTCCTTGTAGCATCAGCGTCAGTAGTTACATTAAGAATGCCTGCTCCTCTAGACAGCGGCAGCACATCTGCAGACATCCTAATAAGTGTGCCGGTTCTCCAGTGATTAGTGAACGGAGCTGCCCCCCTTAACTAACAGATAAGACATCACAAAGCAAGACTCACCCGGCGATGTTGTTGGTTGACACGCTTTTAGCCAAGGAGAGGGTGGATCTGCCTCGTCGTGAGCCCAGCAGGGACTGGCGGATGCTCTCTGAGTGGTAGATGGCCGAGCTGGGCCTCTCCCGCCTTACTGTAGCTTCAGAGGAACAGAGAGCGTATCTTCTTTTTATGATGGTTATATTATTCTTTTTTATTATATATAATTTGCTGTAGTTCTGTCCCACTGTATCAATGTCTTACCATAAGATAGTAATAAGGTAAGCTAACAGTATACTAACGAGACAGGGCTTTACACGATGACTGTAAAGATGGCTGCCGCTGATGTGGAATCCGCTGTCGCGACAGTATGAAACGAACTGGATGGTATAACGTCCCTTTTAAATGTCAGGCTAGTGTGCGTGTGTATTTGTGAATGCTATGTGTCAAAAAGGACTCACTTTTAGTACGTAGGTTGACATTCTGCATGGATGAGCTATTTCGCGTCTGTGCCATCTTCTGCTGCTGTAATTGATAACGGACAGATCTCAGAATGTATTATGCAACACAGACACCGTGTTTACAGAGTTTATTTACTTTCATAGAACATAACCAAGATGAATTTGCACAGACAGTCAAAAGTGAGACGAGTTTACTAGTGAAAAAGTGAAGCAGTCTAGCTCAAGGTTGATCATTTGCATTGTATCTTACCCGCTGTTTCATTTTGACACAGTTCAGCAGGGTGTCTCGACAACGGTTGTGGATGGTAACATTGCATGCTTGGAAAGAAAAGAAAAAAAAACACAGGAACGATAAGCATGAAGCTTTCTTTGTTTCGTTTTTGTGTCTTTGAGAAAAGTCTTTCCCAACATTTCTTAAGGAAATAAAGCTAACAAAGCCATTTCAAAATATAAACATATTTGAACTCTTCCTGTTTACCTGCAGAAGTTTTTACTGTACTTAAACTGTTCTTACTGTTGCCCTGCACTCTCTCGGTTTGAACCTTAGTAATTTATTTTTATTGCAGCCTGGTCTCCAACCTAAACGACAGAATAGGTTGTTTGTATAACTCATCCAAAACGACCCATATGAACGTTTTAGCGTCCTATCGACTGTTCGAAGAAACAGCAATACTTTACGTCTGCCAAGGTTCTGTCTGCCAAAACAAAACGGATGACATTTGTTTTATTCTCAGTGGAAAAAGCAACATTTTAAGATAGTATTCAAATGCATTTTGATAACATTTCTAGCGATAAATGTGCATTTTAATTTGTAATATTCAGTCACTGAATGTATATGATGTTTAGTATGTTAGTTAATGCAACGTATTCTATCATTACCATGGTGATTCATATGGACGCTGCTATCCCTGAAACCACTCAGCTTGCATGTTGTTTGAATCAATGTCTTTGCGTTGTGTAGTCATCTGAGCTGTTGTGTTAAGTGTTATTTTATGTAACTGATGATGTTCTTTCAAATTTTAAATTGAAAGTGACCCAGGGATGACCTTTATTGTTCTTTGGGACGGATTAGTACGACGTGTTTTTGTGTTCAATTTTGGGGCTTTAGCAAAGCAGGAAGTGATTCACAAAGCATCATAAAATGCACCATTGAACCACAATGGAAATAAAAGGCATTGCAATAAATGCATCTAAAGTCATTGGAAAGAGATAGGAACTTGGCCATTGGTACAACAAAATGTATTTATAAAATTAACTTTATGAATGGATTTTTCAGCGGAAGCAAAGCGAACATAAACCTCCGTTGTGCTCCACAAAAACACATCATCCTAGTCCGTCCCAAGGAAGAGGATAAAGGATAAAGGTCATCCCTGTGACACTTGAAAATCAACGTTTTTATTGAAAGAACATCATCAGTTACATAAAATAACACATAACATAGCAGCTCAGATGACTAACGTTACACAACGCAAAGATGATGATTCAAACAACATGCAAGCTGAGTGGTTTCAGGGATAGCAGCGTCCATATGAATCACCATGGCAACAATTGAAAACGTTGCATCAACTAACAAACTAAACATCATATACATTCACCAACTGAAGATTACGAAAATAAACTGCACATTTATCGCTAGAAATGTTATCAAAAGCGCATTTTAATGCCAAAACTATCTTAAAATGTCGCTTTTCCACTGAGAATATGATGATTGTCATAAATTCCTTTTTGGCAGACAGAACCTTGACATACGTGACATATTGCTGTTTCTTGGAACAGTCGATAGGGGGCTCAAACGTTCATAAGGGTCGTTTTGGACAACCTACACAAACTACCTATTCTGTCGTTTAGGTTGGTGATCACGTTGTTCCATTGTTATAGCAGGTGACACACACAGCTATTTACCTATGATTAAAATATGTATACCCCTCAATTACATACAAATGAATAGTGAGTCATCACTTTTGCATTGGGTGGCCTTTTCAACCAATGCCATCAACATTCAGATTAAAAGAAAATGGTTTTATTTAGTGTAGGACATATTACTGTGATGCTCAATTCTCCAGCCTACATAAGTACATTCTCCTTTCCATCGTTGGCTTCCAATCATTTGTAGACATGTTTAAGGCACTCTTGCTTACCTATGAAACTATACATGGTGTATAGTTAAACAAATGTAAATATATCTTTTATAGTGTCATTCATCTCCATATTCCCTTAATTTATCTTTGTGTATTAGTGTGTTTGTTTGGGTCTACTGAGATGCTGTATCCTTGGAGTTTGTCTCTTCCTGACTGTGACTCAAAGTATTTGTATTAGGCTACCTGTTCCTGAAAGTGGCTTCACATTCCTGGACATGACTTTGTAAGCAACTAGACGTTGTCAGTCCATAAGGCTTCATTACTTCCTGTGGCTCCCAAACCAGACGTGCCCGAGGCAATAGTGTTCTTACTGATAGATTAGATTTGATTTTATTGTCCTCCAAAGAGGTGAATACATCACATAGAACATTAATTACATAAAGATCAGAGAATCCGTAGTACATAAACACACACAGTACATGAGACACAAGTTTGTTGGGGACAACGATGGCAGAGGGCACAAAGCTCTTCCCAAACTGGCCTTTTTTACAGATGAGTGCCCTACATTTGCGGCTGGACGGATGCAAAGTCTTATGACCATGATCAAACTTTCACGTTTGCTTTAGACTTGTACCTCATTACCTTTAGTCAAATCCTTTAAGATTGTAATTTAGTATTGAAACAATTATTCCGATTATGAGAATAACTGTAAGAAAAATATGTTTATGTGTATTTGTGTGTCCAACTTTTTGGTTTGTAAACCCTGGAACTACAATTAGCTATTTCTGTTTCCTATGCTATGTGAGACCATCCTGATCTCGTGAGTTCAAGTTTCAGATTCTCACTGAAGAGCAGTCTGGCCTCGCTCCTGCTGAAACCCAAAAAACAAGGTGAACCAACCAATCAGTGCTAGGGGAGTGAGTTTTGGTGCATGACGAAGCCAGTAGAATTTCAAAAAACAATGGCGTCGTCCAAGGAAAGTGAAGCAATTACCAAGCAATCAAAATTGTTTAATCGTAAATAGACAGAATATCGATGTCAAAAGATTAACAGTAATTTGCACGTGAGATCAGGATGGTCTTATTGGTAATCAAGCTGCATCTATACCTATGGAGGTATGGCATATTTGTCCAATACAAGGCAAAAAAAAATGAGAATATATCAGTTCATTGGGCGTTCTATCAGTTCAAGTATAAGCATTTGTATAGATGCCCATGAAGGGGAACATTCAGCCTGTTATCCAACCTAAACGACAGAACAGGTAATTTGTCAAAACAACCTAAAACAACCAATATGAGCATTTCGCTGGTTCAGCACCCCTAATCAGTTGGCCGAAGAAACCAGAATACGACAAGAGACTGTCTAAGTTTATGTCTGCGAAAACAAAATGGATGGCATTCCTCTTAATCTCAGATGAAAGCACAGTATTTTAAGATAGTTTCAGCATTTAAATGTGTTTTGATAACCATTATATTTAGAAATGTGCATTTGACACAAAATATAACAAAAAACGATTTGATTGATAAAAAAAACAGAAACTGATGTGACGTATTGCTGCTTTCTTCGACCAGCAGATAGGGGGCGCTGGACCAGTGAATCGCTCATATGGGTCGTTTTGGGTCACATTGACAAACAACCTATTCTGCGGTTTAAGTTGGAGATCACGATGGATAAGGCCTATTTGTCATGCTCCCAAACTACCTTCAGATTAACCTCAGATTGATACTCCGCATCAGCTCATACTTTAGAACCTAAAGTAAGTGGAGCTGTTCATGTTTTACTGCTGAGTATCTAAAGTTTACATACTCACCAGTAAAACATGAACTGCTGAGCTGTTCATGTTTTACTGCTGAGTATCTAAAGTTTATATACTCAGCAGTAAAACATGAACAGCTCCATTGGTGCATCGCAATGTCATTCCATAGTTAAGTGTAAAACATGAACATGCACAAGACCCAAAGTAACGAAGAACCTGTGTTACTCACTTGGGCAGCTAAGTGCTTCCTTGGCAGTTATACTTTTGTTGCAGGCTGAACAGAGGGTGGTGCCTGAAACCATGAGGGAGGTGAAGAGGTGCCCGTTGCTGTAGCGGGACTCTCGTTCTCGTGCCTCTATCTCTCGCTCCCTCATGCGCTCCTTCTCCTTATTCTAGAAGGATGAAAAAGGCTTTTAGGTTTTTGTCACAGGAATGCATGATGATTTCCTTTTTATCAACAATCTAAAGGAGATACAGCTTACGAAGCCATTTGAAAGAAATTAATGTATTTGAATTCTTGCAGTCTCGTTATGGAATTTATTTCCATTGTTATAGCAGATGACACACACAGCTATTTACCTATGATTCAAATATGTATACCCCTCAATTACATACAAATTAATAGTGAGTCATCCGTTTTGCATTGAGTGGCCTTTTCAACCAATGCTATCAACATCATATTATTAAAACATGGTTTTATTTATTTTAGGACATATTACTGTGATGGTCAATTGTCCAGCCTAGATAATTCAAGTAAATTATCCTTGCCATCATTGGCTTCCAATCATTCATAATGATATATGACCTTTGAAGGCACTATTGCTTACCTATTAAGCTATACATGGTGTACCACCTACACAAATATATATATTTTAGAAACTCATTCATTTCCATATTCCCTTAGCTCATCTATGTGTTTCAGTGTGTTGTTTGGTTCCCTGTTGAGTCTACTGAGATGCTGAATCCTTGGACTTTGTCTCTTCCTGACTGTGACTTAATGTTTCTGGATGAGGCTTCCTGTTCCTGACTGTGACTTAATGTTTCTGGATGAGGCTTCCTGTTCCTGACTGTGGCTTAATGTTTCTGGATGAGGCTTCCTGTTCCTGACTGTGGCTTAATGTTTCTGGATGAGGCTTCCTGTTCCTGACTGTGGCTTAATGTTTCTGGATGAGGCTTCCTGTTCCTGACTGTGGCTTAATGTTTCTGGATGAGGCTTCCTGTTCCTGACTGTGGCTTAATGTTTCTGGATGAGGCTTCCTGTTCCTGAGTGTGGCTTAATGTTTCTGGATGAGGCTTCCTGTTCCTGACTGTGGCTTCACATTCCTTGCCATGACCCTGTAGGCAACTAGACGTCGTCGGTCCATAAGGCTCCATTAATTCCTGTGGCTCCCAACTCGGACCTGTCTATAGGGTTCTTACTGGCCGATAATATATTAGATAAGACAAGATTTTATTGTCCATAATTTTTTTGGTACAAAATGTTCACATCTATGATCAATAATCTTAATTACAATTGAGACATTTTGAAAGTTCTGATGATGAGAT
>OOFG01071790.1:0-19877 GCA_900323295.1 Molva molva
ACTTAGTAACACGTTTCCATCAAAACTGCAAGAAAAACAAACACTTTTTTTTTAAGTGCGGAAAATGCTTTTCAGAGCGAGAGAATCACTTTCAGACGATGATATAAGGTGTATACAACCATTGACAAACTTAGTAACACGTTTCCATCAAAAGTGGGAAAAAAACAACACTTTTTTTTTGTATGTGCGCAAAATGCTTTTCAGAGCGAGAGAATCACTTTCTGACCATGTGCAATGAGACCAACTTTTTTATGTGCGGAAAATGCTTTTCAGAGCGAGATAATCACTTTCTGACCACAATGTGTTTCTGAGCTTCAACAATGGGTTTTGTGTTAAAAACGATAGTGCCTCACTTCCTGATGATGATATAAGGTCTATACAACTATTGACAAACTTAGTAACACATTTCCATCAAAAGTGAAAAAAAAAAAAAAAAGAGCTAGATAATCACTTTCTGACCACAATGTGTTTCTGAGCTTAAACGTTATGTTTGTGTGTTAAAAACGATGGTGCTTCAATGCCTGACGATGGTATAAGGTCTATACAACCATTTACATGCTTAGTAACACTTTTCTATCAAAAGTGATCTATGTGTACAAAAGTGATTATAACTCTTGAATGGAACTACCCCCCCTATTGCCAAGGTGATCAACCAAGTTGCTGTTCGACTCGGGCTCCCCGGATCCATGTGGGTTCATCCCATGTTCCACTTCATCTGGTTCCACCAACCCTTACATCCAGCTTTTCTAGCAATGTATTTCAGCTCTTGGTTTCTTTATCTTCGAGTTGCCCCTTTAAAAATGAACTACCGCTTAGTCAATCCTTTGTATTTATGATTTTATTATTTTAGGTTTATTTAGTGTTGTATTCTGCATTTTATTGTTTTTTTCATATACCATTTTTATATTGTGTGTAAATGTTATGCCTCATATGGTGTCTGTTCATTTTAGATAATGAAAATTGCAATGATTGCCTTACTGTTTGTAATTTCAATTGTTGCCATCTCCCACCAGAAGCTCTGCAGGGGGCCTCCAGGGCCTCTCCAAGCAAAGAAAGGATACAGCAGGGCAGTCCGAGGACACACTGGCCGCCAACAGCGGCAACGGACAGCCACCTACCAGCACCAGCAGAGGACGGGGGGAGGCAGCGCAGCAACGGCCACAGGCAACCGTCTGTGGCTAGCAGCCCCTGGGACCAGCCCGCAGCAACCCCTGCTGCACCTCTGCCAGCCAGCAAAGCCGCCGAAGACCCATGCTCCAGTAGGGAGATGGGGATAGGGAATGGAGCTACCACAGCAGCCCAGCTGAACCTCAACCCAGCCCGCCCTGCCACCGCCATTTCCGCTGACGCCTCCATCAGTCAGGGCAGCAACCCAGGCCTCCGGTCTCCAGGATGGAGAGGGTGGGTGGGTTAGCGGGTCACCCTGGGGAGGTGTGGGGACAATGTTTTTTTTTATTTTATTTTAGGTATGGCAACCCTGGAAAGAGTCCGCTTGTTTTCGTTAGGTATGGTAACCCTGTTTTAGAGTCCAGTTTATGTATTTTCTTTTTATGGATTTGGGGGAAGAAGGCTTCGGCTGGGGATTCTCCCCAGCCTCAATTTGGTGTTGGTCATGTGGAGTGTGTGAGACTGTTGGCTGGTTTAAGCAGCCTCACCTGGCCCGAGCTAGACTGATTGGACTCAGGGGCTGGATGAGGCTGCACTCCTGTTGCACATTGAGCAATCAATGTGCACAGGTTAAACCAGACATCACCACACACTTTTCAATAAACCGGCTTTCAACACCACCCTGCGTCCTTGTCTGGAGGAGCCCAGTAAAAGTCACCTAGGTGGAGTGTGGCAGCCACCTTGGACATTGTTACAGTAGGCTAGAAATCTTAACATGAGGCTCAATGGTGATACATCAACCCAGTGGTTTACAGTGATTGCAGATCAATGAACTGTAGAATCTTTCATTAGGTTACATTCCGATGGACCATATAGTTGATAAGCAGCCAATCGAGTTGACGTTAAAGGTTTTTTTTTTCCTGCTCAACTGTTGCCTCTATGACAAAACATGCATACCTTGAGTTGGTTGCCAGTGGCACCCGATAATGTCTCCTTGAGTGCAGCATGTCAAATTGTGAAGACACGTTCCATCACATGCATTCCCCTCATATCCCATTGCCATTAGAAGTAACACACTACAACATCCAAACTATCCAATAGTAGCAGCATTGGATGATGTTGGCCTATAGGGGGAGCTGTTGCTCTATTGTAGCGGACAATGGGTGGAGGGGTGTGTGGGCTGGGTTGGTGTTGAGGGCAGCTGAGGTGAGCAACAGGGTGGCAGCCTTAACCCTCACCAATTGTATCTCTGTCTGTCTGAGAGAGAGACCTGTCTATGAAACTGGAGATGTTAGACATGTTTACAGTGATACACTGACTGATGGCTGATAACCTCCCATATTTTTTAATTTTCATCTTCTTGATCCATGATTTAAATCAGCTCTGCTGGTCAGCACGGCAAGCTGCTCCGGGCCATGGGTGGGTGAGGTTGTCATAGAGAGAAGGGGTTGAATTTTGTTTGAGGTGGTTGCTGTTCATAAATAAGGTCATTCTGCAAACCACACATACACAGTGTGTATTTCCACTTGTCCTACAGACTTATTCACTCTAAAGAGAGATAGAACTGCATTCGGCAAAGCCTTTGATTTGCAAGGCTGCAGTGTCCTTTCTTTTGTTTTGTTGATTCAAATCCACGCATGACAATGTCAGCGTTTAATTCTGTTAGGGCCAAAAAGCAACCATTTTTGGAAGGTGAAAATATGAGAAATATGACAACGGTAGGATTATAGTAGTTGATATGGGGATCTCACTGACATTATGAAGTGTGGCATATTCCACCCCTTTATGTCAACTCCAATTTGTTTTTATTTTGTTTTTATTTTCTTTCTATCTATAATATATATTATATAAATATATTATATTATATAATATATTTTGCTTGTGAACATATTGCATTACAAGTATATTGACTGGTGATCAGTTATAAATAAATACTTTTAGACCATATTGTGTCATAAGATAGCATGGGATATTTGCCATTGTTTCACAATCTTCCAACTAAGAACCTATTATTTTTGCACAATTTTAAAATCTCTAATTATAATCTATCACTACGTAAGTAAAGATAGTTACTTTCAAGTTCACATTTTTGACCAAAATCCTGCATCTGCTCTACACTCAAGAGTGCACTCTTTCTTTTTATTTTTTATTTCAAGATTATGATGTGTATTTGTGCGTCACTCATAGCCAATGACGCCCGTGGCCTGTGGCTTACCACTAATGCCTCTCCTACTGTAATGGGAATAAGCTTTTTATAATGCATGTGAAGTGCCTTCGTTTGCAAATGCACTGAGAGTGTAGAGCAACGCATTGATTAAGTCACTAGAAAGAGTTTTTACTATTGCATTTAATCAGATCATTAAAGTGAATTTCCTACAACAGCTTCAATGCCTATTATCCAGTTTCTTTGGAAAAGATGTGTTCCTATCATTTTCAAATACAACAATTTCAGCGATAGCCGTGTGATTAGCCAAAGTCATCCCAGTAAGGCCAACTAAACAGACTAAATACGTTAAAGTATTTATAAAGTAATGTCTATACAATGTACATTGTATAGACATTACTTTATAAATACTATATATATACATGTATATTCACCTAGCGGCCAGCTTGGTTCTAAATGCAAGCTGTGGGGGAACTGATATGGATTCCACATTCAGCTAGCGTATAGAACTTAGATGGAACCAAGATGGCTGCTAGGGGAATAAGGCCCATACAGTCGAAGCGGGAAAAGGGAAGCACTTAATCAAACTATAGCTAGCGTGCAATGATCGCTTTTAAACTGGAAAGTAAGCTGCTAAAAATCTGTGCATTTATTATATGATGTGCCCATTGCTGTTTTAATAGCTAAAGAAGGTGTCGAACAAAGTGTTTCAGCTATGGTATTATTCAGTAAACATTCTTTTATTCAATAATGTTCCTCAATTGAACCTTCTAACAAGCGGTAAAACATTCCTGAATAGATTGTGCACATACTTATTCCACAGTGGTTGGTCAGGCATTAGTTCAAGTATTCCAAAAAACAAACCTTCATCAAGGTCCTAATTATACCAGACGTGCATGGCCATCCTTAAATGCACGAAGATGCCTCATGCCAAAATTTTAATTTAAATATCAAAGAGGCAAAGCTCCCACTCTATGCAATGGAGCCGTCACCAAAAACAGCAGGGGTACTAAACAGACATTTACTCTAATTATAAATCAACCTCATGCTGTTCACACTCCTCCCTCTCTCACCCTCCCTCTCTGTCTCTCTCTCTCTCAATCCTTCTCTCTATCGCCCACGTCAGCACAGAGCCAAATGCGATGGTTCATCTAAGGTGACTCAGAGCCGTGGCAACAATCCGAGACATGGGAGATACAGTTGAAAACAACGGCCTAAATACTGCCTTCATAAACTTCCAAGTTGTCCAATCCCGATGCTGCTAAATGTAATTCTATTTAACACTATTACACTTCTTTTGAAGCAAACTATATTCATAATTTCATGATCAAGTCAAGTTAATAGATATATATGTAATGACAAAATACTTATATAAACTTGCCTACTTATTATTTCTATAAATAATACAGAATGTAGCTAAAGCAAAATTTCAATCAGGAAGACCACATTCCTTTTCTATTTTTCATCGATCTATGTCTGGGCTCTAGATTCCCACACTGTCATTGCAGGCCCTTCCCCTTCATCTTGCAACCAATCAGGACCTCATGCATTAAACAGGAGTAGAATTGCGCGCCAACTCGCAGTGTATATATGTCTCTCATTTAAGCTCATCTCTGTTGTTTTCATTTCATTATAATACTATCTCTAAGAGATAGTATTATAATGTTCTATTATGGAGAACTTTTCTTTATACTGCTTTTTTGTTTATGTGATGTATGGTTACGTGGGGTCACTTGAGGTGTCGAACCAGAATATAATAAATCAAAGTATTTTGATTTGAGTTGAGTTTGAGTTCCTATCAATAATTGAGACGGCTTGTTTTCTTCGATATTGATAGCACAACCTCATTAATATCTAAAAGACACTATCAAATATAGAATTTCAAACTATGCCCGCTATCAGTTGTTTTAGCACTTCTGAAATGTCATTTGTGATTCTTTTTTAGTACCGTCGTTGTGTAGGAGCATTGTAATGAGCGACGTTGTATATGAAATGCGCACACACCATGATGTTATAGAATAAGTGTTCGAGAAGCATAACACTCCCTTGGACACGCCATCAACATCAACCCGCTGGCAAGACAGAGCTCGACACATCCACACACATAGTTGTGTTATACTATAAGTGTTAACCCTATCCCGGAGGCGGCTCATATAACCTAGTGAAGATGAGCATGCTCTGTCCTTTCGCCAAAATATCCTATGTACTTAGAGGATTCAATCATAATGAGTTTCAAACACTTTTTAATCCAAGTGCAAAATAGTGAAGGGGGTTATGATAAGTGGGTGTGCATTCATACATCCTTGCATTCATAGTTATTGAGGTTGTTTCCCTGTTTGATAACTAGTAGGCTATCACTTTCGGAGAAAGTTGGTATCCAAAAATAAATTGTTGCGATACAACTGCACACCGTTATGTTATCAAAAGCTATATTCGAGTACCTCAGTGCAAGTAAACACTGGCTTGTAGCACCGACTGCTATTGAGATCAATGATCAATACATATAACATAGCAATAATTATAGGTCTATGAATGTAGTTTACCACTATGGATGCAATAAGAGGACTGTGAAAAGAGGACTGTGAAGAAAAGTAAATATGCTGTTACCTCCGCCATTACCTACAACATGTTCAGTGACAAAGATACCACATTGTGATTGGTTAAAATGATTTATTCACAGGCTTAAGCAGTCAAAAATCGACCAGGTTAAGATTAATGTTGTTTTTTCGCAAATGGAATCGCTGCATATGTGTACAGTCCAATTAAGCTCCATGATTTGTAATTATTTTATTGACGTGGGAAAAAATCAAAACCTTTGCTTGTAAGCTATATAGACCTATATAACTAAATACATTGCATACATATATCAAGGAACCTCATCCCTTGGCACTTGGCTACTTGATCTGTCGTAGACAAAGACATCATTTTGGAAGTCCATAATGGCACCTTACACAATACAGGCCAGTACAGGCCTGTGTAGTCGTTGGAAAGGGGTGATGGGGGAGGATTCAGTTGGTTGCAATTTGCAACCTCACTGCAAGTTGCTACTACATTTTAAACATTGAACATTTAAGTATACTACTTCTGTTGGCTGTATTTACATCCAATGAGCAGCTGGAGCAGGAGCAGTGTGACTTGTGTGATGTTGTGTAAAAGGTCAAAGAATGTTAGCTCTTGGCGACATAAAATGCAGGAGGACAGACTATACCCAGCTAAGCTTGGCAGGTTTAACAAACAATATATTTGATCTGCTGTCAATGTCAGGTTTATAGTGCAATTCAATCATAACATCTTTTGGGGGTGGGTCTAAGAAGCAATCAAATACACACACAAACAAAATCTCTCTCACACACACACACACACACCACATCTCACTGCCTAAAGCGATTACACACCAGCTTGATGTATGGTGACCCATTGTCCTCTCAAATATAGGTCTAGGTTTCTATCAATCTTAGCGCTTTAGTCCCCCCTCAGTCATAATTCTCAATAACTTGACCCCGGCAATGCTGTAGTCCACTTAAATCCCACCACATCTGTCTATACAGTTTGGATGACAAAAAAAACAAAAAACATGCTGCATTTACACAGCTCCACCCAAAAATTGTAACAGACGATATTTGCTCCAAAATGATGCCATATGTATCTATTACCAAGTTATCCGTTATTTTGCCTTTGTTATATTGTATGTTTCTTTATGTTTTCTTTCAGTAAGTTCGGATTTGCATGTATGTATGAGCATTCAGCGCATCAGCGCTCCTCCTCTCCTCCGCAGGTGCGTTGATCCAGACCACACCCGGAGGTGAAGTGGGTCCAGGGTAGTGGGCAGTGGGCAGTGGTTGGTTGAATTGTGGTGGCCGGGTTTTAGGAAGGATTTAAACACTACTACTTAGCAGCTCTTATCCCCACTGACCCTTTTGGGACCAATACAAATCCTGTTGTGCCAGAGAAATACATTAAGCTCTGGCTTTGAAACCTTGCCTCCACAAGCACATAGATTGGAACATTTTCCGCAGATTTTTTTCTCTCTTAACTTGGTTGGCTTGCTTTTTGACCTCATCTGTTACATAGATGATAAGGGGGGGAAGGGAACATGGGTGGTGATGACTGCATGCTGATGATCATGATGATGATGATCATGATACAGGCAGATGTGATACATGCTGCCATCCGGAGTCAGCTTCAGATGAGATCGCAGATTGTCGGTCGCATCATTTCAGCTTGATTTTTTATTTTTTTCTGCCGATTTGACGCAAGACAAAATGTATTTCCTGAGGTTGTCCTTTGTCATTCCATCTCAATTGCTTTGCTAAGTTTTCATTTCCCTCTGGCATTCAGTCTGCCTGCCTGCCTCTCTCCTTTTCTCTGTTCTAGCCATAACCTCAACCGACTGTGGCTTGGGGATTATTGTGATTAGCATTGTATCACAGAGATAGAGCTCCGATTTATTTCAGGTTCCCAAAGAATTATAGTAAACATAAAACACAAATTATGTTAAAAGTAAACACACGAGTGTGTGGGGATGATGGCTGGTTTAAGCAGCCCACCTGTTGTACATTGAGCAATGTGCACAGGTTAAACCAGCCACGGAACCGCAACGAGTGAAAATGGTGTAGTAAGTATGCCAGGCCAGTAGGTGGTGGTTTAACTTGTCTGCTCAAAAATGCAAAAAAACAGAAGCACAAGAAGCAAGAAGATGTCGATAAAGTAGAGTTACTTCTTCGGGTGACCCTGGACTATAAAGCCAACAAAGTGCAAGAGAATGTTGATTAGGAGTCCTGCCAGTCCAAATATAAGGATATATTGGAAGCATTTCAACAGCAGTATCCATCGGGTGAAACTCATGGAGCCAAGGACTTCTGCACGACAAAGAAGCAATTTCCAAAATCCAGGTGACCACAAAACTGAAAGCTATCCCAATAAAATACAGGCATGTGATGGACTCTGGCCGGCGGAGTGGCCATGGACGTGTGGTTTTGATATTGTGTGAGCTATGCGAGCAAATCTGCGGTGTACTCTATTCAAGGCAAAGCTGAACAACCACAGAGGGGACAGGCTGAAGCGAAGACTTCCTGCAGAGACAGTCATGCAGGAGGATCTTAAGATAAAGAAGAGGATGTTGGAGCTTATGGAAGATTTGGATAGGCGCAACACTGAGACCTTGCAGCAAATCACCTCAAACATTGTCAGCCTTACAACCACCATTCACGATGGCTTTTTGTTACTGAGGCATTTACTGCTTCAGCAGCCACCCCACATGCCACCCCACGTTTTACTCTATGTTTCACACCCCCAGGGCAGCAACAGTGGTGGGTACACACAAATGCATGCTCCCCGACCCCTACTCGGGTTCATGCACACACCTATTCATTCAGCATGTGCACCAGGACTATACACACCAACACCCACACGTGACAGCTCACATCCACCAACACCGAATTGGCGAAGACGCGTATAAACCTGTATTTATAGTCACAAAAAGCTTGAACCTTCAGGGTCCTTCCTGTTGATATAGTCCATTGACTTGGTAGATGGCTGTTTTATTTCAATGTGGGTGCCGTCGATCGCTCCCAAACACATACCATGATCACGCTGAAATCCAGACACTAGCTCCTCTGCCTTGGGCTCGGTAAAAGGCAGCTGGATGTATTTCGGACCCAGGTGGATGGCGATGGCATTGCATGTTTGTCTGATGATGATGGACACAGTTTGTTGCGATAAGTCAAAGGCGTTAGCAGTCTTTCTTAGCCTCCCCTTGTCGCTCAAGTAATATAGCGTGTAGGCTACCTTTTTTAACACTCCGACTGGTGCTCTCATGTTTGTAGATTTTCCTTTGATCTGAGGTCGAAGTTCTTCGCTCAGGAAAACAAGAGAGGTTTTGGACATACAGAACTTTTCGTTCCATTCATCCTCCACAACAACGCCATTAGCAAAGTTGTCCCACAAACTGCTAGTTCTCCCAGGTCTTACCTAAAAACGTAATCTCGTAGCCCTCCATGGAGGACAGAGAGGTGGATTTAGCAGTATTTGCCGCATGTTATTAATGCGCCTCCGCCGCTAATCATAGAGATGGAGCAATTCCAGGTTTTGCTGCAGGAGTGTAAGTGAACCAAGCAGGGCCTGCAACACAAACTCAGCTCGGTAAGGGCTGCGTTTTCAAAAAACTCCACTCTGGAAGACGGTTTTAGAAGTCAAATTTTTCACGCCCCAAAACCTCCATTGTCGTGTGGACGCAAGGCAAAACTGCAGCAAAAGCTCTTCATTTTTAAGAACCTCCAGCGTTGTGTAGATGGGGCCTCAGAGAGATATCCTGCATGGCAGTATGGATCACATGCTTCATGTACCATTGTCCTACAAACTCTTCAATAAACAATAATTTCCAACATCACCGCCCTGTGTGTGGAGGAGCCCATTAAAAGCCACCTAGGTGGTGTGTAGCAGCCCCCTAGCTGGCGTGTAGTATCATCTTTGCTACAACATCAAGCTATAGATTTATGTGTGTATCTGCTCATTCTTTTAGAGAAAACCTGATGCTTTTATGTGTATTTTATGGTCACTCGTCTGGACTGTATTAAGCACATCTGTACTAAACTGAAGACTTTTATGATGTGTTTTAGATGTATTAGTTATGAGTCAAAGCGATGATCGACAGGCTTACTTAAAGTCCAATTATTAGTACTCTGATGTCAATCGGGGTGCTGCATGCGGGTTCTTCCTCTGTATACAAAAAATCAATGGCATTGATCATATTGTAATGACGGGTATGAATGCAGCGCGAGGCTTCTTGAGGTTCTCCAGAATTATGGCCTCCAATAACCCGTTTGAGTTATTGGTACAAATGTGCACCAAGGAAGTTCTCTGTTTCCCAGAGAAACGATGGCCACAGGAGGAATGAGTAGAATGCTGAAAGAGATTTTGACAAATTCCAAGAGATATTAAGGAATGTCACTTGTTGACATTCGGGAAAAGACTCCGCACTCCTACAAATGGAAAACAGAGAACTATTTTGTTCATGCCGGTACTTTTAAGAGAGGGTTTAGATAGAATGTAAATGGCGTTTGCACACCCATGGCCCAGGTGAAAAAATGACTCATTCCTACTATAAACTCTTGATTGCGTCTATATCAAAATATTGAAAAAATACAGTTTCACTCCAAAATGTTGGAAGATTGAGCTGGCGTGTATATAATCCTCCAATGCACAATGTGTCTAGTCTGAATGTTTTCTAGTTGTTGTTTGCTCCATCTATGTTTGAACTTATAATGTAATGCTGTTAAAATGATATAATAATAACTTATTCAGCCCAGGGAGATATCATCTCCCTGGAGGGGACTGATGTAAATAAATGTATTATATTACCTAATTAGACCACACAGTATTAAAGCTAACATTATTACCTCATTGGACCTGACACAGTATTAGAGCTAACACCAGTGCTGACCAGTTTCTGCTCACACAGAGTGGTCAAAACAACACCATAGGGGCGCCCTAGTGTCTTACCGGGTAGAGCGCGTACCATTAAGGCTCAGTCCTTATGGCAGCGACCCGGGTTTGATTCCTGCCTGTGGTCATTTGCTGCATGCAAATCCTTCCCTCTCTCTCCCATACCTTCCTGTCTAACTCTCACCGTACCTGTCATGAATAAAGCATAAAAATGCAAAAATATATCTTATGGTGTATATATCTAAAATATATACACCATACCTCAACTCAACTCAACAAACTGTCTCTTTAAAGTGTCTGAGATAAACCAGACCCGTTAGGCGTGACTTCTTTATCATGCCATCCTTACCAATATATACATTGATTTTCCTTTGTCCCACAGATGCTTCATGAACCACCTCCAGAGTGCATCTCCGTTTATCTTGTATCTCTGAATGAACCAATTTGTGTGGAACCTTTACCTCTCTTCGAGTCATGCCTAGCCCCGATATCACAAAGCAAGGCAAGCATCTAGGTCATACTTCATCAGGACTCTCCCAAAATTGCTGATTCTCAGATTTAAACGAGACGAAAAACATTATTTTATCATTATGCTGGGTACTTACTTACTAAAAAAATCCCTTGCAGGGGAATCAACTATCTAAAGGATTTGCTGAAATCGTACCTTTTTGTAATTTATAGTCACAGTACCAGAGAACCTTTCATTTTCCCGTCTTAGACTCAATGTATTAGACTTACAATCTCGATCTACCGCTCCACATGTCAGTGAGTCATGTTTCTGTCACACAATACACGCTTTTTTTGTATGCCAGTAAAATATTTTATTTCCCAGTGCCTCTGTCTCTACTGGAAATTAATTGTTTGTTCTTAATCCAAATAAAACAAGGAACTGTGGTAAGAATTTGTAAACCCCTACAAATTGCAGCCTTTTTAAATCAACCCTCACTGTTCTCTGGAGTCAAGTGGGGCTCCTTTGTGAAATTTACTGTAAATTATTCACAAAAGATGTGTCACTATAGGGGACATCCAATGTGGAAGACAGCTGTGAACCTATTCATATTTAAGCTAGAGAAGACTTAAAGCTAGAGAAAACTTTACACTTTAAATTGGGATGTTGTACCGCATTTGGATTATCTTTTCTCTCTCCTGTGTTGCTTTGGGTTTTCTAATTTATCACTCCTGTCTTGATTTTTTTTTTTTTTTTTTTAACGATGTACATGCATTAAATACCATAAACCATAAACACTACTGGCCATTACTGGGTGAAAGACCAACATCATCCATTAGATCTCCCTTACCAGAACTATTGACTGGCCATTTCATGGGCAAGCTGTTGGGCAGACATTCAACGTTTTTTTTTTCTGGCAACCCTAGGCTGTTTTAGGTTAATGGCCCCTCTGATTCCTGGAAAGCTCAATGGTGTAGGCTATGAGGCCCCCTCATCCCTGGCGGCAAAGTAGGCTTTTTTTGTGGAGATAATGGATTGGTGCAGTTACTGCACAAAAACAATATAGGTGGAGTTACTTGGGGATGGGGGTTTCGTTTGGTTGGATGGGTCCATATGCTTTTGGTATTGACTGCCAAAAAGCATATGGACTGCACTGTAACAAAAAGAGTAACAAGAGCGCAAAATTCTGTTACAAACTTAAGCTGAAAACTGTGCAATATCAGTCACTTTAATAGTTTTAGTGCATGTCACATTGTGGAGAAGATCCTATCTCAGAATGAGTACTGTGGTAAATGCTGATAGAATGAAAGACTGTGATAATTAACTTGTAAAAAATAATGTGGCAGTTCCACTTCATGGTTTTCATCTTACCCAAGAGTCTATCTTTTGAGTAGACAAAACAGAAACTGAAAGAAACCATCAATAAAGCAACTGAAAGTTTCAACAAGAGGTTGTTGATTGCCATGGGAAAATATGAATGATCACTGACTATTGATAAGAGCCAGAATTAGCTAATAATGTATATTACATTTTGTGAGATCCATCAACAAGAGAGCTCTTAATGTTAAAGTTCACTCATTTGATAATGCTACTTTTGATATGGCTGTTTTTCATGTGATCTTCAATGCGTGAGGAAAGTTTCAGAAACAAATGTACTATCTGAAAAAAATGTATCAAGGCCAAGGCCATTTTTTTTGTCAGATGATATACTTTCATGCATTTGACACCGCATACAATCTGTAGACGGTCGTCCCTGTTGATCCGACACCTTCAGATCTGTGGACACCCGTTTTTTCCCTCGGCTCCCTTTCAAAACACCCAGACTAATCTCAAGGCAGTGAGTGTGCTAGTCTTGTCCTCGCCTGAACCTTGGATGGATGAAAGGGCAAGTACACAGCTGAGTCTTCTACCTAGTCTCTCTCTCTTTCTCTTTCTCTCTCTCTCTCTTTCTCCCTGTCTCTCTCTCTCTCTCTCTCTCTCTCTCTCTCTCTCTCTCTCTCTCTCTCTCTCTCTCTCTCTCCCACTGTCTGCTTAGTATTAGCTTTCATTGCTGCATTGCCCACTCACAGCAGTGTGTCAGTGAGAAAGAGAGATCTAAAGGAGCACTTTCAGACTTTTTTCTGACTTTTTTTTCAGGCGTCACAAATAATTGAGAAGAATCTAATTTGGAATAGCACAAAATAACACAGATCAAGCACAAAGTTGATTAGAGGTAGTTAGTCAGGAGACCACACACACACACACACACACACACAAACGTGCGCACACAGAAAAACCCTGAAAATACCGGCAAACAAGCGACCCCAGCGAAGATCTTCCACTAATAACAAGCTCTCATGTATTGTCCTTGGCATAAAATGTATTTATTCAGAGTACTGAGTATGGAGTTATCGCCACTGTTAACAGTGCTTAAGAAGAGCAGTATTTAGGTAAGGTGACATCAGAGCCTATTGAGCACACAGTATTCAGGCAACCACCAACTGAGTCTGATGAATCAAGTGACTTTGGTTCACATTCAGTTTGGATTTTGAGTTTGAGATTAAGTGAATTTAGACATTTTAGTGATGATGCATTTCATTGCATCATGTTTTTCAGTTCTGTACAGAAAATCTATGATTTTAATCAAAACATTAAAAGGGAAAGATTATAGTCATCGGTTAAGTTTTACTTTACAACTTGAATTGAATACTACAATTTTTATTGAATATGAATTTAGAATTTTACTCAAAACAGCCCTTGTAGTTATACAAATTTTAATGTTGAGAAATAAACTGAAAAACCATTAGGGCAGAGGCTAACTCTCTATTCTGTCTGCCAAGCTGAGTTTAAAAGTGATGACTGCTTTTTCACTCCACTGTCTTGGCAAAAATATGTTTTATGTAACCAGTTGGGTGGATGTTGTTTATAAAAGGATGACAGCACAGCATTATCTTACATCTGAATTAGCCGCACAGTTTGGAATGCATCATAGAGATGGATTAAGTAATTGAATCCTATAGAGCTCATTGATTGCAGAGGCCTGTGATCTCCCTCGATCTCGCCCGTCGGGTTCGCCTAAATCATGCATTTTTCAACATCCCATTGATCTAGCCACTAACTACAATTTCCCTATAGCGAGGACAGAGGCAAAACCATTAGAAATGTTTGTGAAATGACTTTAATGGCAAGTAACCAGAAACTATTGTTTTAAATTAATGCAAAACTCAATGATAGAACGGACTCAAATTGCTGCTCATCATTACTATTGATGCGGTTGATCCTGAATAAATACACTGTATACAAAAATACACTACGCCTAAATACACTACGCCTGTGTTTCTAACCTCATCCTTATTGCCTGCGCCTTGTATTTCCTTCTGTCTGTAGGTAGCTGTTTGTTTCTTACAAAAAAGCCCTCCCCCACAAACACATAAAAAATGGGATTGCAAATTGAAAGTGGACGCTTGGCACCTTATGTAACCAGACTGTTAGGACGTGGGAATTAGCACACAAAGTTTTGTTCGACTGTGTGGGAGGACAGCAGCAGTTTTTTGTTATTCCAGACATGCGTTCACATTTCAAAAACTTTTGTTTATTGTCATCATTTTTGTTTTTGGTAAGATTTCTGTGTTTGTTTTTCATTAAGATCTACTCGTTGTTACTATTATATTCGGAAACATCATTATAGAGTGCTACATTATTAGGTTTCCACAGTGTATCTGTGGATACCTATTGTTATTCTAGGGTTTGGGTATTATTATATTGGATTGGTAACGCCTATATCTCCGCGGTGGACTGGTCAAAAGTTTCAAATTTGGGGTATATATACATATCCCTGGTAAACAGGTCTCCAAAAAGTTTGGTGCCAAAATTCCCATAGGGGGCGCTATAACTTCCGGTCAGAGTTAAATGCTCGGCATCTGCGCCCTGGTGGATGAAAAATTCTGAAACTTGGTGTACATGCCTTATTTTGCATGCTGAACCTTTTTGCCATTGGGACCCATAATGTCTGTCAGGATAGATTTTGCTTTACAGTGAACATTTCTGAAAAACTTCAAAAATTGAGAAACAGTTTGGATAAGCATGATCTATGGACTTGTCTGATTCAAATGGACAAATCCAATATATGCTAATTAGCTACATTTATTTTATCAACCACAAGTGAGCTTCAGAAGGAAGCAGAAACTTGAAACTTGCCATGCACATAGAGGGCCCCTCCCTTAACACGTGTGTAAAATTGTGTGTCGATAGCTCAAAAAATGACACACGTCACAGTGTCAATTTAAATAAATGCTAAGCTAAGCGCTAATGCACCATTTCCATCGCAAGTCCGCGTCAGAAGGAGGCAGGAACTTGAAACTTGCTAGGAACAAAGAGGACACGTCCCTCAACATGTGTGAAAAGTTGTGCACGTAACGTGCGCGAACGCCACTTTGACAGGAAATAGGCATATCTCCTAAACAGTAAATCCTATTCACACCAAATTCAGGTACCATGTCTAGAACCCAACCCAGTGTGGACAGCCAGAATATTAGCCACATTGTCCTCATGGGGGTGCTATAATATGAATAACTATAAATGTTCACTAAAATGGCTACAATTCCTAGCCCGAATGTCCAATTTGAGGGGAACCAACTTTGGGACAGTTGAGGGCCAAGGTTCTAATTGGTCAAGTGAGATGATGGCGATTGTCCTAAAAATATGGCCGCCAGAGGCCAAAATGTGTCCAATGAGCTTCAAGGAGCCAAAAGGCGGGGTTAACTTTAGACAATCATCATCAAACTTGATGTACGAAAAGGCAGATGGCTAAGGATGAATCAGTCCAAATATTGTCCAAATTGGGCCATAGGGGGCTAGGGTTAGATACATTTCATACATTTCAGCACACCGCCGCATTGGATGGAAGTAGCCATAGCTCCCAAACGCAGCTCCCAATCTGAACGAAACCTACTTTTTTGGACTCGGCACTCCATTGTACACATAAAAAGATGTCAGTGAATCAATTTTACGTTACATTGTCCCCATTTCTCCATTAAAACCAGACCAGAGTGAGCGCAGAGAAAATGAAAAAACGACTAAGTGTGGAGAAAACGCCCACTTCTCAAACATGTACTGCTTTTCCCCTGATCATCCTCACCGCCCAATGGCTCATTGGTATGAGCATATGGTGTCTGTTCCAGAGGTTTGTGGTTCGATTCCGCTCTATACCTTTCAATGTTTGAGATTACCCCCATGTCCTCTATCCTTCAGGTTGAACTAAAATATGTTGAACTTCTTTTTTATTTAAAAAATATTATTATTCCACCATATTCTTTAGTTTGTCATGTTCCTCTGGCTCACTTTTTACCAAAATTTCGAGATGACGCGGGATCAGCCCCAGACATCCATATCTGGAAATAGGGGCCAATTGAACCAAGCCTCTAGCGCCACCAATGGGTCAAAGTTGCTAGTTCTAAAAGGCTAAATCTTAGGTCTAGTTTGGCCCACACTCACAACCATAGTGTCAGATGATGCAGCTTCTCATGGCCTACAACTTTTCCATCAGGACCATTGTCCTCTGCCTCACTACATAATCCGCAATTTTGATTTAACTGAAAAACCTACTTTTCACATCTCACCCCAGAACAAGTCACAAATTCTAACCAAACCACCTCTAATTTATTCCTCATTACCCAAATAATAAAATGTATCAAACATTTCCTAAAATTATATGCAGTAAGGCCCCCACAGGTGTAAACATTTTGAAGCAAACACCACTTTGATATTAGGTAGGCATGTTTTACCATCTCCTCCTAAACCATTTTTCCAATCGTCATTATACCTGCTTTATTGGATTCTGCACCCTATTTTCCATATAATTCCACATGAACCCTGTTTTCTATTTGGATCATGTGTAACATGTACGTGTAAGTGCCAGAGATAACTGAAAAAACCTGTGAAAAAAGTGTGAAAACACTGGTTCGAAACACACTGTAAAAAATTATTTCTGAGAATCATTACTTATTTTTTTGCTTCATACATTCATATCAGTTAGTGATGGTGGATGTACTATGATATACTGTGGATGTATTCTGTCACTGATATGAATGTATTCTCTTACAGAAGGTGCCTACTTTTACAAGATATTTCCATAAATCTGAAAAAAAAAGAAATCTGATATTCCATGTAGGATAGTTTGCTGCATTCTAGGATATATATTGTTTGTGGTTTACTATAATAGATAGTGGATATGGTGATTTATGATATATAGTGGATGTGGTGTTCTATGATAGATAGTGGATGTATTCTATGATAGATAGTGGATGTAGTATTTTATGATAGATAGTGGATGTGGTATTCTATGATAGATAGTGGATGTAATATTCTATGATAGATAGTGGATGTGGTGTTCTATGATAGAGGATGTATTCCATGATTCTTATTTCCATAAGTCTGTCTGTAGCTCAAAGAGTAGTGCTTTGCCTGAGGTTGTGGTTGTTAATGGACTCCCAATTAATGATTTTACAGAAAATCTGATATTCCATGTAGGATAGTTTCCTGCATTCTAGGATATATATTGTTTGTGGTTTACTATAATAGGTAGTGGATGTGGGATTATGTGATAAATAGTTGGCTGCATTCTATGATAATAGTGCATGTTGTGTACTATGATAGATAATGGATGTGGTATTCTATGATAGATAATGGATGTGGTATTCTATGATAGATAGTGGACGTAGTATTCTATGATAGATAGTGGATGTGGTGTTCTATGTTAGATAGTGGATGTGGTATTATTTGATAGATAGTTGGATGCATTCTAGGATAATAGGGTATGTTGTGTACTATGATAGATAGTGGATGTGGTGTTTTATGATAGATTGTGGATGTGGTATTCTATGATAGATAGTGAATGTGGTATTCTATGATAGATAGTGGATGTAGTATTCTTTGATAGATAGTGGATGTGGTGTTCTATGATAGGGGATGTATTATATGATAGATAGTGGATGTGGTGTTCTATGATAGATAGTGGATGTGGTATTATGTGATAGATAGTTGGCTGCATTGTGTGTCAAGGGTTGACTACTTCCAGCATTAGGGGCGCTTTGGCTTAATACGGGGCACAACCTCACACTGTAAGTTGGCAGAAGGTCAGAGTATATTGCTTGTTTTATTCTGCAAATTGTATGAAATATTTCTGTGATGGCTGTCATCCGCACAAACAATATTTAGCATTTTGCCTGAACTCTTAGCAACTGCCAGTATCTACCACTGGGAGTCAGTGTTTTCAAGCCAATCAGCAGACTCCTTTTTGCTGAACCTATGCTGCTATATTCAATGTCAAACAGCACACAATATTTGATATCATTTTGAAATAATTCGTATTGTTTGTTTAATGTCCATGTGCTCTTACACCCTTCCTCCACTCCATTGAAATTAAAATGTTGCTCATGAAGATGACCACCTTTTTTGAGGATTAATCAAAACACACTAATTCCTATGTCAAACTATTTTGAGCAAATCCTTACAATATTCACGTTGATACCAAATTGGTCTGTTCTCTTTAGGACCATGACCTTTATGTTAACTACACCTCTTTTTCCGGTCAGCTTGTCCCATATTCCCATAGGGGTGTCCCACAGCTGGAACATGGACCGCAGTAACAAACATCTGGATGGCACTCCCACACTCCCACAAACTCATAGAATAGCTTTTTATTCCATCTTGCTCCCAGGTCCCAAATTCAGACACCCAGTAAGATTTATATCCTCTTCAGAATACCTGTATCAGTAAAGCGGTGGGTCAGTGAACATGGCCAATCAGGCCATTAATGGCATGTCTGTGTCTTTCTGGGAAGACATAGCCCGACTGCCACCAGTTCCTCTTGCAGATCAAATGCCCAAGAGACACATGTTCATATCAGATATCCACATTGTTGAAGAGGTCCAAGCTGCATCACTTTACAGTGTCCCTATGGCCACTCTCCCCAGAGAACCTCCTATCCTCTTACTTTTGAGAATCACTAAGGCATAAAGATTTGAGGATTGGAGTTAATCTACAATCTTCGCTTGTAGATTAACGTGGATGTCATCTTTGTCTGCAGACTTGGAGAAGGTATTGTGAATGAGCATTGCCATGGCTCCGGTGAGGGACTTCCAGCTAGAGAATCTTTGAATTATGCTCAGTGCTGACTGAGGAAGTGCCACTGCTCTGGGTCTGTGGACTTTCGGATGCGTTTAACCCTGTTGGAGACATAAACATTAAATATCCAGGTTGTGTTGTGGATGTATCCCAACACGATTTTTCTGTCTGTGTAGAACCTTGTTGCTTGAACACTCAACATCTGTTTCTTCCACAATTACATCAGCCATTTCTACTGCTAAGACCGCTGCACAGAGTTCTAGGTGGGGGATTGTGTGATCCGGTTTGGGAGCTAGCTTGGACTTTCCCATGATAAAACCTATGTGACACTGGCCTTGTGCATCAACAGCTCGCAGGTAGACTACTGCTGCCATATTGGATGTATTACCGGCCTCAGTTCTAGGGGTACCTGGGCCAGTAATTTATATTTCCGCACAGCCCTGGGATGACTGTGGAGCAGTAAGGAACAGACACGGGTTTAGGGTGTTATTAACTCGAGCGCCATCTTTATTCCGCCCCGCTCATGGTCAACACGGGCCCGAGTTGGAAACCTCCCCACTAAACCACAGGGACACCTACTGTCGCAAGAAGGCTACAACACTCAAACAAAAT
>OOFG01071790.1:19897-37165 GCA_900323295.1 Molva molva
TAGTTAATTAGTTGGTCCATTTTAGTTAATTAACCATCCTGCATTCTTTTGTTGAATCAGATGAAATGGTTATTGAGTTCTAAAACAGTGTTTTTGTTTTCATCACAGGTTCAATCCAGCTGAACTCGCATTCCTCACAGAGTATGCTGCCGCCATGAGCCCAGTCGCCCAGGCAACCAACATCTTGCAAGCAGAAGTGATGTCCAGATGGGGTGGCTACTTCCAACGATCAACCTGCTGACCACCAAATTTGATCGAGTCAAGTTGAAGTACTGCCATTGAAGTACTGTAAGCCTCTGGTGGATGCTCTACATGTGGGAATAAAGTATCGTTTTGGCCCCATGTCAGGAGACCCTGAGTTAATCGCAGCTGCGATTCTTCTTCCAAAATTCCGAACAACATGGACAAAGGATAATGCCACAATCAGAATGGGTAAGACAACATGGGGTTAATGAAAAATAAGTGTATGGGTGTACATTTTAACACTTTGTAATGTTGGCAAATTCACAAATCAATTATGGATGCATGGATGGTGCATGAAACAAAATCTATAAGCCTCAATTAAAACAAAGACAAACAATTTAGTACAAAACCTTAGGTCTGGGTCATGACATGTTAGAAAGTTTGTTGTATTTATCCCATAATTTATATTTTCATCCTCACTGTATTTTAGGAATGGACTACATCAAGGAGCACATGGAAGAACCCTCCCTGCAGCTAGGTGATGCCACCAGGTCCAGTTCATCTGATGAAGAGAACTTCTTCTCTGCCCTGTGTTCGACTCAGGCGCAAGACAGCTCCAAACAACTGGACGGATACTTGGCCTGTTCAGCAGATCAGATGGACTTGCTGAAATCCTTCCCAGCTGTGTGCAAGCTGTCAGTGAAGCTGAACACACCTCTACCTGCCTCAGCAGCCTGTGAAAGGCTATTTAGCATTGCAGGTCTTGTCTTCAGCCAAAGAAGAGCGAGGCTGGATTCTCACAATTTTGAAAACCAACTTCTTCTGAAATTAAACAGCAAGTATTTCAAGTAAGGACAGGGTCGTTACTGTGAGGGAGGGAGGGAGGATGGAGAGGAAGGATGGAGAGGGAGGGAAGGTGAGGAAAGAACCTTGGTATTGATTTGGTTTATATATTTTGAAAGTTCCAATAAATCTCAAATGTAAAGAAAAATTCTTGCTGCTTTGCTTTTTTATTTACAGCATTTACTTGTACTTTTACTTTCAATACTTAAGTTAATTTAATATCAGAAAATTACTTTTGATACTTAAGTACAGTTAATATCAGATACTTTAAGACTTTTACTCAAGTAGTATTATATTGGGTGACTTTCACTTTTACCAGAGTCATTTTCTGGGAAGATATACTGTACTTTTACTCAAGTGTGGCTTTCGGGTACTACTTCCACCACTGCCTCCGGGGTGTGGCTTGTTCCCCAGGGAGTGCAGGTACTCCACTGTGTAAAAGGAGTGCCTTGGCCTCAAGTGGGCGCTAGATTTGCTGCGCTACTACCTGATGGGGAAGAGCTTCACTGTGGAGACAGAACTTAGGGCCTTGCAGTGGCACTCTTAACGACCGCATTACACGGTGGTTTGGCTCTTCAGCAATACAGCTTCAATGTGAAGTACTGACCGGGGTCGCAGAATGTGACTGCTGATTACCCATCTCGAGTTTTCGAGGACGAAAACATTTGAAGGAGGGGGCTAATGTGAAGCAATCGTCACTGGTTTAAACATAGGGAAAAGCGCTAACAGACTATTTAAACATTGAATGGACATTTGCGCATGTTATATATAGTTTTCTGTGTATTCTGTATTCCCTGTCATAAACTACATTCATCAACCCCGTATAGTCACAACCAGTGAAGAATCACCCAAGTCATTTAATCGCTCTGCTTACTGTTTATTGTTTGCCGGCACATTACAGTTTTCAGTGGTTGCAACGTGTAGGACTTTTATTACATCCGTGATCTCATCTGTACATTGCTAGCATTAAACTCACTATACATATCAAACCATAACTGTCACTCATAATACTAATCAATAGTCTGTACAAACTTTCATTCATTCCAGACCGGAGTTCTCCCCCATTGGAGGGCATTCACTTCCTGTATTTATGTCACAGGATCGTGTAGGCCATCTCATTATAGGGAGAAGGGTATTTTAAGGTGTTCTTAAAATACCTATTATATGTGTCTAAAATATCTGAATGAAGTTGTACTGTATGGTTATTATGTTATGGGATTATAATACACCTGAGTTATGTGTTTTGGCGGGTTAAACTTGGGATGGGGGTTAATTGATTTATAATAACTTGGTTTAGCTTAGAGGTGGAGCTAGCCAAATGGGTATCTCTATTTAAGCCTGGTTGGCTTCATTGGATGGTAAGTTGTGGTTGGTGATTGTTAAGTCACAGTTGACTCAGGTCAAGAGTCAGGCCAGTTATGCCATGTTAGTATGATCTGATAAGCTAGGTCATCCTTGACATCTATTTGTTTTATGTTCGTTTCTGTCATCGTTATGTTTGTCAGTGCTGCAGTTTTTTTAAATAAATTTCTCAATGCAACTTCAACGCTTGGCTTTAAACTCTATTGGATCCAAGACACTTTATCCAACGATATTGACCACAGAGGGCTAGCAACAAGCGCCTCAAAGCATACGGCCACAAGCTACCCTGGCTACCAAAATGCATACATGTACTCAAGGTTTTTCCTGCATGTACAAATTAAAGGTGACTGACTTTCTCAAATCCTGCCCGCTCTTTCTGGGTCGACATGGTAAAACTCTGATTTTGAGAGCATATATAAAATGTATATAATGTAGAATATGGCATTGACTACAACTCTGCTAATTTGATGTGTTGTTTCGAGCATGGCACAGAAAGTGATGTAAATTAATTTATTCTATGCCTTATTAGACAACACATATTAAAGCTAACATTAGGACCACATATTTGTAGTGCTAACACCAGTTCTGACTAGTTTCTGCTCCTACACATAGAGTGGTCACCACAACACCATATAAAGTTGTATGGGTCTGAGATAAATCAGACCCTACAGGTGTGTCTTCTTTACCATTCCGCCCATGCCAATACAGACTGAAGATTAACCTGGTTAAATCTGACCCTGTAGGCTTATTTACCATTCTGCCCACACCAATATAGACTGAATTTATACCGGGATTCGGCTGATGCTTCATGAACCATATCCATAACCATAGTGCATATCCGTTTACCTTGTATCTCTGAAAAAAACATGTGTTGAACCTTTACCACTCTCTGAGTCATACCTAGCCCCCGAAACCCCGATAGCAGAGGATTAAAGATTACGCTTCATCATAAGCACAAAAGAAGAACTTAATGTAAGCAGTATTACAGGTACTGTTATGACCTGGCTCAAGGCTGCATCAAGAAACAAAACCACGTAGCTTTACTGCTAAATTCAAACATTTGACAATATACACTTTTCTAGTCAAGCCAGAAAAATGTATCACAGTGGGATGTATCCACTACACAACAACCAAATATAATGTGAGGAAAATTAAATTGATCATAAAGTATATTAATATCGTCACTGTCAAGCGCAGACCTTGTATCTCCATAATTTGTAACTATGGAGACAAATGGCATTGATTTTTAAATCAATGCCGTAAATAAATGCTATTTGGCACCCTTTAAATCTCTCTGTTGGTTTAACCAATATTTAACCAATGAAAAGTATTGAAAAAGAGCTTCACTAAATCTCGTAACTTAATTGGATCCTCAAACTTTCGCAAAACCTCAATGTTCCACCCAGCCTCCGCTTCATTCAACAGTGGAATAATACACAGCAGTAGTAAGCATTTGTTTGGAGACAGTTTCTGGTTGTTTGCAATGCAATAGCTGCAATGCAAGACTAAATAAATAAGTGGTTGTTTCAATAAGTACAACTTTTTATTTACTCAAGAAACACATAGTATATAAAGGCTAATGTTTGATGTATTTGAAAGGGATCGGAGAAGAGTGCAGGCAAACCACAGTGGGTTGGAGTGCAGCTTAGTACAGTACTTTTAGGACAAGATTTTTAGGACAAGATTTTGGCCAAATGCATTAAACGACAACGACATAGCTACAATAAACTTTGTAACCTGTTAACTGATGCTAGTTATGCATCAGTTATGTTAGTTACTAGTAATGCGATGCACTTACTTCCTCAGATGTGGCCTTTCTAATGAATGACAAAACAAGAAACGTATCTCAACATTTGCTGTTCAAAAATCTTGTAACTCCATTTGAGCTTGTTATGGTAAAATATTCATAATACAATGACTAGGGATGGAACGGCTCAAGTAAAAATCCGAACCGTTTGGGTCGCTAAACACGGCTTGGGGCTAGTACGTATTGTTCAGTTCATTTGCCTCACAGATTTCAGTCAAAAAGGCATGCACACAAAAACCTTCAAATAAAGTTATTGGTGGAAAAAAAGCTTTGCGCCGTGATTATGGTACCCAGTGAAACTTCTCAGTTGGCACGGATTAAGTGTCTCGCTGTCCCGCCGGGTTCATCAGTACCAAGTGAGAGAGTGGGGACATTGCTACTGCAAGTAGATCTCGTCTTGCAGCCGAGAATGTGGACAAACTCATCTTCTTGCAGAAGAAAATGAAAATAGAATGATCAGAGCAGTGTTGTTTCGAAAGTGTAGTGTGTGTTTGGTTTACGCTGCACTTTATGTTGATGGCCTAAGTCAATACTGTAGCCATTGTTATATAATAAGAACAAAGCTGCATTTTATGTTTGCACTTATTAACCTATTCTTTTAATTAAGATTTGACAATGAAGAAGTGTTTATGTTCCTCATGCAGTCAATTTATGTTCTCAGCCGGAAAAGGCAAACAGTTATTTGGCAAACAGTCTTACCAAATAAATGAAAAGCATGTTGAATTGGCCAAAAATGTAATTGGCCAACCTAACCGAACTGAAAACCGTGACAACAAAACAGTGATCTGAACCGAACCATGAATTTTGTGAATCATTCCACCCCTAATAATGACACATGCCACATGACACATCTGACCATATAGCTTCTGTCACTACCCGATCCGTGGCGCACATGCGCAGAAGCTTGGGCATGCACACATTCTGCCGTTTAGGTCACTGCCTTGGTTCCATGAGTGTAAAGTAATTACTCACCCGCTTGGCTATGTAGCCAAGAGGGAAAATAGACTCCACCCATTCAATTGGCTTGAGGGAATAGGACGAAATCGATAGATGGAAATTATGTCAGATTGCAAGAATTTCATGGAACATATTTTCTGATGCTTAACCTCTCCATCAATAGACCTAAAGGTGGAACCAAATCAAATTACTTAATATAACAAAACAAGTCTTCCTAAAATTAGAGGTAACCAGAAATGAATGATAACAAACCTTCCTACTCTCTACTTTAACAAAAATACAGGGTTGGCACACACCGCTAACCTAATGTCTTAAACAGAGAAAACCTACCTGATGCACATGAAAAGGGTACCCCAAACTTACCTAGCCCTTTCCCCATAAGGGAAAACAAAGGGACAGGAGAAGGGGAAGTAGAGCAAAGATAGAGAGGTTTTAGTAGAGGTAGGTTCACATGGAATCTCCAAATAAAAACAATGAATCCAATGCAAACCAGTTCAAATTTAAAATATAAACTTGATGAGACACAAACAGGTGGATATCTTGAGAACACATTGTACAATTTTGACATATCACCCTTCTATTGTAAGGTCAGGGCGAATAGAATTGAATGACACCAAGCCAAATAATCGCAGTTGCACCCTATGGCCACCAGATGGAGACGATGAACGTGTGTTCTGATTGAAGGCAATTTTAGGCTATTTCCTGTGAAACCCTCTCTTAGCTACTATACAATGCCGTGTTTGGTTGCAAAATGTTGCCCAGACACTGGATTATCCGTTTATGGTGGTTTGATGCGATGAAACACAGCTTTGATGACAAAAACAACCAAGGTAAGGCATATTTTTGGGTTGTAACTAGAAAAGATCAAGTTTGTTCTTGATAGTTTTTTGCCTTTTTGTTTGGACTGTTATTAGTGGAATCTCAGCTTTCATATGATATATAGTTTGTAGATCACATTACCATGACTTCACCATTGCTGGTGTTACAAGCCTAATGGTTCCCAAGCTATCTAGTTCCCAATCGCGTGCACAACTCAACAAAATATATGACATAAATCTAGTCGTTTTTAGATATTCGAATGCGTACATATTAAATAATATACCTTTAATGCACACCTTGATAAACATTAGTAATATAATCAGAAGTAAATTAAGGATTTCGGTTGTCCATCACTTTAAACACTCAGGTACACCTTGGCCAAAGTGCATGCTATATAATACTTAACTCATCTACATGTTTATATTTACTTTGGACATCTCAAATTAAACTTACGTTGCAATTATTATCTATTAATCGGAAAATAGACACTTAAAAATAAATATATAGAGAGGGTAGCCTACATAAAGTGTAGGTGTGTAAAATGCCCAATATTAGAAATGGGTCAAAATCGACCTTTAAATTATATGTATGTTTGGAGAAATAACACAAAATCTGTTTAAACTAAGCTCCCCATTTAGTTTATGGAGAAAAAATAAATCGGTACAAAAGTATCAATGTCTTATATCTGATTACTTTTTACATACAGAAAATGTGAATGTAAATAAGCAGCAGCAGGATAAACCATTGGCATCAAAAATAACAATATTAAGCAAGATTCAAAGTCCCATGTTCCGCTAGTCGTACAGGTCATTTTTCAAATGGCTGTAGAAAAACGGCGGTGTAAAGGAAATGTATAACCGCAACTACCCCCCGGTGCGGTACAGTCTTCGCCTCATTTTGGGCCTTGAAAAATAATACTACACAGAAATACCTCGCCCAAGAACTACGACTAAGCCATGAGTGTAAGATGCATGAGTGTAAGATGCAAGAGACATGTCATCCTCTAATGGCCTTTAGATGGTTTATGATAGGTGGATATTTACCATCACAACACCTGCCTCTTTCTGTGGTGGGAGTTCACAACATGCTGATGGAAGTGCTTTAATCAAAGACATGGTTTCCTCAAACATGATAGAGAGAGAGAGGGGCATTTTTCTTATTTTTTCCTTTCTTCTCTCACTGGAAAGAAAATAAAGAAAACAAAAAAGTGGAAAGAAAATAAACTATTCTATCCTCAGATTAACCCTCTCTGGCTTCCTGTTGGAGAGGGAACACCCAGCATACACGCACACACACACACACACACACACGCACACACACACAAATGTAGAAATACACACATGCATACAGATGGACACACACAGATGCACACAGTCACACAAACAGAAATACACACACACGCAAACAGAGATACACACACATACACTGTGGCAACCCGGCTCCAGCACAGCGCCCCAGGGGAGCGGTGGTAGACGGAATATACCGCTGCTCCCCCTCAGCCGGCGCCCGTGAGCGCATCAGCGCTGGCCCCACTCAGCGCGATGGGAAACTCCTGCGACGGAGGGGGACGACCGGGAGCAGACACGGGACTCGGTGGAGTTGTTTTAAGAGGCATTCTGCAAACTGTGATGTGTCGTAGAGAGGAGAACGCACCCTGACGCGTGGATCACCGAACAGCCTAGAGAGAGTCTACTCGCGGGTTGAGGACGATTTCCCTCTTCCCTAGACAGGAGCTGCCCTGGGGAACGGACGTTCGGGTACAGCTACCCAGAACGTTAACTTGGATTAACCCCTCGGAGGGGGAGTGACACGGCGCTAACGAGCGACGGTCTTGCATTTACTTTCCCCCCCTTAACGGAGATTCCTCCATGGCTCACGGAGCCAGAACACTTTTTGTTTTGTTTCTTTTAGCCCAACGATTGTTCTTTTCTTTAAATAAAATTGCCATTACGGCTTAAACGGACCGCTGACTTGTGTTCACTGGGAGAAGGCGGGCCACTCACGGAGCCGGGTTACCACAACACATACAGGGCTGTATGCTTATATTACCGGCCTCAGTTCTAGGGGTACCTGGGCCAGTAATTTATATTTCCGCACAGCCCTGGGATGACTGTGGAGCAGTAAGGAACAGACACGGGTTTAGGGTGTTATTAACTCGAGCGCCATCTTTATTCCGCCCCGCTCATGGTCAACACGGGCCCGAGTTGGAAACCTCCCCACTAAACCACAGGGACACCTACTGTCGCAAGAAGGCTACAACACTCAAACAAAATTAACCAAAGAAAGAAAACCCAAAGCAGCTGGTGACCAAAGCGCCCAGACCAATAAAACAAAACAAAAAAATAAGAGGGTGTCAGTTTTTTATTAAACTTCCATTAGAGGCTATTTTCCGGTCCTCTACAGATGCATCTGAGAAAACACAGAGTTCCCTTTGCTGGGTAGAGAGTAGAGAGACTGGGATGTATTGTCTGGGTAAACACAGCTGCACTAAGTCTTTTAGCGAATTCCTCCAGGTTCTCCACTCAGACTCCTTCTCTTGCGAAATGGGAGTATCCCACTCGATCTTCTCCTCACAGTTCCCTAACAAAGGCCATGCCTTGCGATGTTACAGGTGCTGCAAACGGATCATACAGGCTGTTCACTGTAGAAAGAATGCCTCTCTTCTGGAACGGATTCTCATCAGGGGACACACAGAACGTGAAGCTGTCTTTATCTAGGTTCCAGGTGAGCCCTAGGCTTCGCTGCAGTGGCAGCAGTTCCACAGATGAGTTCAAGTCCCTGAAGGGATCATATTATGCTTTTCAGTTTTTACCTTGGCTTTAATGTGTTATATGCGGTTTTTATCCAAGTTTAAGGTCTGCTTAGCTAAAAAAAACATTTGCGGTCAGCATTTACTGCCGTGACAAGCTGACGTAAGACTGTGGAGTGGGAAGTGCGGAAGTGCAGACATCCCGCCTCCCGTATACTTAGCCACGCCCTCAAACAAAGCTGTTTACAGCGGTAGCCGGTGGAGTCTGGTTAGCTGTATCGCCATGTAGAGAAGATGCTGTTCTCTGTGCGAAAGCAAATTCCCTTTGCATGGACTTCCCAAAGACGACGAAGTGAAGAATGTGTGGTTTTGACCTTTTATTATTGTAGGTTGTACTTGTTGATCATGCATTAGCCTACAATGAAAATGCGGACCGCAAGCTACAACATCTGCAGAACAAGCTGTCTTCAAGGTTCTGTTCCCCAAGAATTGCAAATGCACCACAAAGCCAATCCAAACACACCCTACATACAGTAAGTTGTAAAGAAATGTTTTTATTTTTATTACCAACAGAAAAACATACAAATAATTTATAGAATTATTGCCACATGTAACATATGTACATGGAAGGACTCAGAAAAGCACTAAAACACAGTGACTAATTTAATGCAATGTTTTACAGACTATGTGGATGCCCTGCTGAGCCTTGTCTTTGATGAGGTGTTTGAGGACTCATCACCATTTGTTAAGGACGATCCCCATCCCCGCCGACCTGTCATCCCAGTATGAGGGACCCTCAAAGGAAGAAGTTGTATCCCGCTTCAGTCAAGGGGCGGCTGGAACCCAACATACTGTCCAGTTGGATTAGGAAACTTCTGGCGTATCCGGTGCACAACACACGATGGGATCCCAACCCTGACATTCCTGTAACATCTGTTTGGAGAGGATCTATTACCAATCCAGTTGAAAACCATCTTTGCTGTGTATATACAAGGATGCTTCTATCAAGTTTTTGTACATTTGCAAAAAAGATTCTTTGAGGAAAACAAATGTCATTGGGTCCTGTAATATAATGAAACCTTACTGTTTCGATTTTATTTTAGACCGTTGTATCTCATTACATGCAATACAAACATACTCTTCTTCTGTCCTACTCCTCAAAGGTCCATAGTCTGCTCTAAGGATATTGTTTATGTTCTGCAGGGTGCACGGATTCAAGCAGTTAGGCTCTAGGTCTGGATGGTGTACCATGCATGTAGAGGGGACTAGTAGCTGCTTCATTCGTCTGACAACCTAATAAGAAAAAGAAGTGCTTAACAACAAATTTCTGTTTTATAATAAAGAAAATAAGTCCTGAGGCAACATCCCTGCATAGGGTATATTATTGATCCAGGAAGCAACATGTAGTTCCAACACCAATGTATTTGAAATACATGTTGCTTCCTGGATCATTGCATAGGGCATATTATTGATCCAGCAAGCAAGATGTATTTCAAATACAATGGTGTTCGAATAGATCATATAAAACAGCATATTTTACGGAAAGGATAATGTACAGCGAAACAGATTGTTCTTAGATAAGTAAATTCTTAGATACTACGATACGACAAAAACAGGAGTAATGTAAGTGATTATACTAACTCGTATTTCTTGGCAGCAGAAGTTTTCCACTTCGCTGGGCATTCTGTCGAAGTTTCCACAAGTGCACCTAAATAAGAAGTTATAAAATATACACTTCGGTCACTCAACGAACACACGGTTGTTACCGTGTTGTACACAAATTACAGTTAGATCATTACATGTGAAATATAAGATAGCTACAAAATAACTACTAACCACTGCAAAACGTCCTGCTCCGCTCTTGGTTGCGAGAGTGTTTCGGCTTGCTCCGATTGTTCGGCCTGACTTTGTGTTTCGGTATCAGACTCGGGCTCGAACAGGTACGGCTGAATCGAAGCTATTAATACCCGCAATGGTTTGGCGTGGGTCGTAACCATGGGGATAACACGCCCCCCTCTTTCCTAAAACTCTCAGCCCAAAACGCATTTTTTAAAATCTCAAAGTGTTCGAATTCCAGCTGAAACAGTGGGTTCACTGGCACTTTAAACGTCGGTGATATGCATATATTTCACTTTCAATTGTATATATCCCCGTCTCTGGCCTTATTGCTATGAATTTAAGACCATAAAGTCCCACAGTCACCTGTTACATGTGTGCCAAGTTTGCAGTTTTTGTGTGGGCGTTTAGTCGAGTTGTAGCCTTTGCATTAAATCCAAATGGTCTGGCCACGAGTTCTACAAGCCTGCCAATTTATACAAGATATGGCCGAATTTGTCAGGAAATAAATAATACAAAAAAATACAATGGGGTTCCTACGGATTTCGTAGGACCCCTAATAATAATAATAATAAGGGCTCCTACGGATACTAATGATTACAATAGGGTTCCTACGGATTTCGTAGGACCCCTAATAACATCTTACATAGGCATCAAGCTTGGCTTTGGTAAAAAAACAATGGTATGTGGTACTGTGTATCCGAATGTTGTATGTAGTCATGTTTTCCAAGAGCAGGAACACAGTTAAGAGGGGCAGACACTGCTGCAGCCAGGAGATCCCTGACTCACCTGGTTCGACATCCCTATTTGTAGGTTCTGGGCCATCGTTGCCGTTATCTCCTGCTTCAACATCTTCCTCATCAGGCTCCACAATGTCTCCATTGTCTAGGCAGAGGTTGTGAGGGATGGTGCAGCAGGTGACGACAACAGGGGTAAAAGTGTGGCTTACTTCTAGGGACTTGAAGAAGATGGAACGCCAACAGGTCTTCATCATCCCGAAAGAGTGCTCTGTGATGCACCTGGCCCTGGACAGCTTGTTGTTGTACCTGGCCTGCACAGCAGTCAGGATAGGTGCGCGATTAGGGCGTCATCAGACGGATGGGGGCAGTCCGACAGGGGTAACCACCATCCCCCAGAATGCATCTTCCCTCTGTTGGGTAGAGCTGCTGGGCATAGACAGGACTGTTTTTCAGCACACGGGCATCATGGACAGACCCTGGGAAACCACAGCACACATCTATGAACTTGCTGCAATGGTCGCAGATGGCCTGAAGCTGGATGAATGGGAATAGCAGTCTATTAAAATAACAGCTAGCATCCTCTGCAGGGGGCTTAATCCGGATGTGGCACCCGTCAATGGCACCGACTGCAACACGAAATGCTGGAGAGCCTGCTAACCAGGCAAAGCCAGCACCCACTTCCTCAAGTTGGTATGGTTGAGTACACCGGACAATTCTCTTCAGGAGCCCAACTACTGCCCGGCTGACCTTATGAATGATCCTGTGGACCATAGTCTTGGCGATGTCAAACACCCTTGACACAACTCTGTAAGAAGCTGCATGGTCAAGCCAGTACAGAAATACAAGGACAAGAAGGTATTTTTCCCATCCATGATCAGCTTCATGTGTAAGAGCAGCTGTAAGGGCTGCTATGGACTCTCTTGTCAGGCGAAGGTCAGGGCGGAGGTTGGACACACCATCAAAATAGAGCTGCAGGATAGGCACGTTTGGGTTCAACTGGCAGTATGTTGTAGGGTGGACATGCTACGAACGAGAAATAAAGGGATCCAATGTTATGCAGAAGCCTCATAAGAATTCCTGTAAAATGCTATTCTGCCTGTTAACTGTTTAATTTTGGTAATGTTTATATTTTAACTATTGTCTGTCCTGCTAACACTGTAATGGTTGTGCTTAATTTTATACATGGTTTATTTACAGCTTGAGATACAAAGACACTAAATATTAGGACTGTAATTGTGTGATTGTCACATCTAAACTTTTGCGAAAAAGTATACGGTTGCACAACATAATATATACGGTTGCACAACATAACAAATAAAATTAAGTTACAAATAAAATAAAGTTAAATGTGAGGCTTGCAGGTGCAGATAGAACATGCATCTCTGCATGAAAATATATTCAACAAAATAAAACCATCTTCCTGCAGAAGAGAGCCATTTGTGAAAGGGGGTAACATGCATAATGGTAACCATAGAATAGATAGTAATAATAGGACTTGTTTAATAAACAAAATAATAATAAATATGAATAACAATTAATGGACATTACTATGAAAATAACAATGACAGAGAAATGCATATGTACTTTGTAAGGGTAGCTGCAGTAGGTAAAAACAAGTAAAAAGAAAAAGTATGTGATTTGGAACGCAGCCAGTTTTGTCTCACTGATATTGTTACAATGGCTTTAAGACCACAAGACAAATGTTTTACTATTGCTGCCTTGTACAATGAACACTAACATTATACCACTTGGAAGACTTTTAAACACAAGGCTCGTCAATTCAAAAGTAATGCTTAAGCGGTGTAGTTGTAGCTGGATTCAGGTAGCCTAAATATTCACAACTGGCTACTCTTGGAGAGAGGAAACTATAAAAGGTGCCAGCAGGGGACAGTGAAGTACAAGGCAGATGAAACACTGGCTGAGCACGAGAAGCCTTGCATAATTCAGCATAGAGCCAAAATAAAAAACTAAATAATAATGAAAAGATTCTAAAAATGCAAAAACGTATTTACAAATACATTGAAGCTCAACTTCTCAATCATTTAACAGGGATTGCACCATGTTTTCTGAAAAGAAAACAGAAGCTAGTATTTCTGTCTCGCTCCACCACCTGCTCTGCTCAATGGTTCCTGAGTGGCGGCTGGTATAGCAAAGTTTTGTGTAAATATGCACTTAACATTCACAAAAACTCAATCAATATCAAAGTGACGAATAATAATATCATTGAAGACTTGACATTGGAGCAAGAGAGTGACATAAGAAGGACGGAAGAGCCTTCAGGAAGGCACTTTATTGCTTGTTATTATTATTCCAGGTCACTCCACTAGGAAGTCATCACTTTATCCAACCAGGACATTGCGATGATATAGCATTTCAATGGATTGGCATAATTATGATGATGTTGCCTAGTAATAATGCCATGAGATTATGAAGGTATCGTTTTTGCCCAAAACGAGCCAGCCAGGAATTGGGCTGAGCCAAAGCCTTGATCCAAATTGCACATATAAGGGTAAGTTCCCATGAACACAGGGATACAAACTCAACAGAGGTTTGTGTTTGGTGCAATGTTTCAAGTCAGCAAGTGGCAGGACAAAGATTATCAAGACACTACAGCATTTGACTATCATTCGCCATCCCATCCGGTACAGACATTGCTAGTTCCGTGAATGTGTATTGAGTAGTCTAGCCTTAAATCCGGTTCTGCTTGCATGCCATCCTGGCGTTGCTGAGGTCCGTGTACGGGATCTGATCCGGTTTCACCACGATGTAGCCCGGGGGAGCCGACGGGGTGTTCCAGGAGAATGGGTATCCGATGTAATCCACGCCGCCGTCCCCCACCGACCCTCCCTGGCCTCGGAACCCGGAACGCCCACGGACCCCTCACGGGCTCCGTTGGTGCCAAGCAGACCCAGCTGATACTCGTCCTCCTGGGGTGGACAGGGCTGGCATCGCAGGATGTTGCATATGGGACGCGACACAAAGCAGCCCACGCTATGGGGGCAAGGCTCGCCCGAGCACACAAACAGAGGGCCACGCGGAACCCGTACAGCAGGTACTGCTGTACCTGCTGTACGGGTCCCTCGTCCACGGCTCAATCTCGGGGACCTTGAGATCATCGGGCCGCGCCCTGAAGCAGATCTTGCTGGGCTTCCAGTGGGTGTAGCCCCCGGCCGAGGCGTTGGCGCCTCTCTTGGCCTCGTCTGCGCAGGCGATCTTGCTGACGGCATTGCCCATGTACATGAGGGAGGGCATGACCACCAGGATGATCTGGAAAACCCAGAAGCGGACATGTGAGAGTGGGGGGAATGTATCTAATTTATTAATACATTCCCATTAAACTCCCTGATAATAACTCCTCTGTATACTTAAAGGTATAATATGTAAGATTTCAGCATTCAAATATCTAAAAACAACGTTATATATTTTATTTTCTTGTGTACTTACATTATCCTAAATGTTTCCAACCATTCCTAAACTCTGAGAAATCCGTACTTTTATAATGGTGACGTCCCGGGCAATTTTGTCGAGTGTTAACGGCGTCAACTGCCCTTTAACCCCTAACTTCCGGGAAATACAGGAAACACAGAGAGTGAGGAAGGAAGTTGGTGAACTAGCTATCCACTCCGTTGTTTTTTCATTCTATTTTTTTTTTGCTCACTCATGATGGTGTCAAGTGTTATGTTCCTTAATAGATTTATAATTAGTATTTAGTTATTTAGTCTGTTCAACTATAGGTCATAGCTTAAAAGTAAGATATCGATTATGATGCAATATGCAAAAATGAGTTCTCTCTATATCCGTTTGCCTGTTCTGGGCTACTGTAGAAACATGGCAGGCTTCGTGGAAGAGACCCGCTTCCTATGTAGATATAAAGGGCTCATTCATAGGTCACAAAAACACGATTCTTATTTTCATGGGATTATACGCTTACTCAAAACCAACTTATGAATATTATATTTAATTTCCTCCATGTCCGTTCCACTAGATGCCACCACATTCTACACACTACACCTTTAAGTAAACATAAAACAAACAAATTGAAAGCATTTCTTAAAAAAGGTAACTGGGGTATTTATGAGTATTGTGTTTTCAATTGCCTTTTGATTGTATAAAACTTCTAAATATGACATTATATTTTTCTAATCTACATTCAATTAATGATATCCTGGAAATTGCTGAACTTTTCCCCCAGTGTTTTAACAGTATGTACCTGCCTGGGCTGTGCTTCATTAAACCCAGAGTCGTCAATCCCTCATCAATGTTGCTGAATATTTGTGTGGGGAGAAATGTATAATATAATAGTTTGTAGTAATGATGGGAATAATACAAAATAAAGCAAGTTAAACCCATTATAAAGGATTTGCGGGGAGAAGTTCCAAAAACCTCAACAGTGTTATATTAAAGGGCAAAGAAGGTATTGTGCATTTATCACTGAAGAGTTAAAACTGTAAAATCTTCTTCAGCATGAGGGCTGCAAATTGTTAGAAGTGAAAATCTAAAGTGAAATTGCTTTATTTGGGTTTGTCCACCCTATCAGAAATAGGGGTTGGGCATTAGCAAGCAGATGTTCAGTACACCGGTAGACCTATACTGTGGCTCAAAGCAGTCATTGACGACACAGTTTTCACTGTACTTTAAATACAATCCAAGAGATTTCTTTACACAAAAGAGCCCCCACGATGATATATACAATACATCCCTGTTTCTTAAAAAAAAAGTAAATCTGTAAATGATGTGCTTATGAAAACACGTCTTATCTAAATGATTGGGAGGGGTCGTAAGGTTATGGGGGTGTAACTACCTTTGGACTAAACTCTGCATCCGGCTGGCAAGAGACAGCTGGCTGTTTCCATGGCGATCCCCGGGATGCATCCCAAGGTGAATGGCCAATTAAGGAGGATAACTCAAAGTCTCCATCTGCTCTCCACCTCTGATGGGTACAATGCGGTGTGGTCTACGATGGACAGCATTATAGCAAATCATATTATTATATGTCTTGGATTGATGGATGGATGGATGTGGGGGTTGGTAGTTTAACCGGGTCAGCCTTGTTTCTCTGTTGTATAAAGTTGTTATTCTCTCAACTTTCCAGATGTAATTTATCAGAGATGTAAAATATCAATAAACTGGCAAATTCTGTGTAATACATGTATCTCTTGTGCATTTGTTCTGCAAAAGGAACCTGTGGCAGTCGGCCTATGTCTTCCCAGAAAGACACAGACATGCCATTAATGGCCTGATTGGCCATGTTCATGTCCAGCACTGAGCAGGACTAATGCACGGAAGGCTGCTGGCCCTGATGGCATTCCCGGACACGTCCTCAGGGCCTGTGCTGTGCAGCTGACTGAGGTCTGGACTGACATATTCAACCTGTCACTAGCCAAAGCAGTTGACCCCGCATGCTTTAAAACCACCTCCATCGTGCCGGTGCCGAAACACTCAGCGAGCCTTAATGAATTCCGCCCAGTTGCACTCACCACCATCATCATGAAGGGCTTCGAGAAGCTGGTCCTGGCTTACCTCAAAACCTGTTAACCACCCACACTGGACCCCTTCCAATTTGCCTACCGCCAGAACAGGAGTACGGAGGATGCAATCTCCACGGCACTACACTCCGCCCTCTCCCACCTTGACAACAGTAACACCTATGTGAGAATGCTGTTCATTGACTTCAGTTCAATGAAGTCAAACTCCTCTTACGCCATCTTTGTTTGTATGCCGCCAGATAGTTTGTTGTTGCTTTTATGTAGCTGTGAACCGGAAGTGGCTCTAGTACCACTTGTTGAAAGGGCTACAGCACCACCTAGCGTAGTGGAGTCAGCCAGGTCTCCGACCATTATTCGAATCTGATCCGATGTATGTATACTCAGACAAGTGACAGCCCCCCCGTCGAGTGGCAACATCGTTATATGGCTTAATCCATGATAAGTCGATCTGGTCCGACCATGTAACCGCAGTGAGTGTATACCTAA